>LPNX010060510.1:177606-243366 GCA_001517045.1 Pseudotsuga menziesii | reverse complement strand
TGTGGATAAGCTGCTTCTTCAATCCAATGAGATCGAATAAAGAAATTGTCACCCAAAATTACTATACATGAAGTATAATGCTATGTATAATGCGTGTTTTATATTTTTTTCATAGGGGCAACATAACAAACCAAAATGAATAAGTCAATGTCTGGCATTATGTTGGAACAATAGGAACTGGACTTGGTGATCGGAGGACTTGTTGCAACAAGCGTGCTGCAAGGCGCTGTGTTACCCCTCCTACAACACGACCACCGTGTGCAGGAGGACAACGATCCCGTTTAGAAGAAGATTCGGGAGTATTTTTGGATGGATGTGCCAGATGCCAGGAAAAGTTAACGGCGTGGGTAGACGGAGTAGTCTAACGCCGGGCGAAACCGTCGACCCGTTAGACTACTCCATACAATACAACACTTCTTCTCTCTTACTCTCTCCTCTTCTTCTGTCTTGCTCTCTCCTCTCCAAAAATTCTTTGGAATGTGAACAATGAATTCTCTCATGCCTTTCCTTAGCCTTTTTGATTGAGTAGCCACCATTGGAAAATCAATGGCCAAGATTAAATCACAACTAGATGAGATCTAGGGCCAAAATCAAATCTTACTTTTTCTCATTAAAATCATTTAATAACTTTTTAAATATTTAATGTGAGACATTAATTACACACCCACCTTTTTAATCTCATAAAAGTCACAAATAAACTTTATAACTCAATATTAATTTATAAAGTGACTTTATCATTATAAAGTCAATCTCACTTTATAAACATAAGCTAGGGACCACTTTTGAAGTGTCCTTGTCCACCCCAAGGCACAAATGAATGGATAAACACTTCCTTGGTAAAATTTCAACACTTTTTTAATGCCCTCCTCTGAATAGGGGCTTTCTTCTCATAAAGATTTGCTAGGGTATCAAAGCATTCTTTAGCTATCCTTAAGGGAGCTGTTACAGGCATCGAGTTGTCTTTAACCGAGTCAAAGATGACTTTCTTTGCCTTGGCTTGCTTTTTCTTGAATGTTGCTCTTCATTGAGTTGTTGTGGGCTCTTCAACAACTCTAGTAACCAAGTTATCTAGATCACTCTCTTCTAGGATATTTAGAACCCTAGACTTCCCTGCATTAAAGTTTGAGGTTCCTTCAAGCCTATCTTCAGACTAGACTGAAGTAGTAGCCATCTTCAAACCCTTACTACCAACTTGATGAGTTTTGCCAAGTAACTCCTGCAACCAAGTTGATTAGAGCAGAAACCCTTACCTTAGGATCTATGTAGATTCTGTTGGGCTTCAAAACAGAGTTAGCTACACACCCTAAGCTCTGATACCATGTTAAAGTTTGTTAGGTTAGGGTTTGAGATAAAAAAATAAATATTTTTGTACTTTAATGCATAAACAAAATATAATTCAAAACTAGTACTGTAACAACAAGGCAGTGCACCAGTAGAAGTAATTTTAATAAGACAAGTTAAAACATAATTTTCATCCCTTTCAACTTTAACACTCCCCAATTATGATTGTGTTAAAGTTGGTCCTTGAGATAGAATTTATCAATCGTAAGGTAGAGGAAATAGAACATAAACAGTAACACCAATACTATAAAAATATCATGAACATAGAAGTAAAACATTAACATAACAAAGATCAGGTCAAATGACTTATATGATTGTGAGGTCCTTCCTTATAATGATACTATACTTTTAGATCAAATATTGTCTTCTTAGAGACAAGTCTCTAAAATGGAACAACTAACCCTTACATGTGGGTAAATATTTACCTGGGAGAGAGACAGGTAGGAAATTGAAACAAGTTCAAAATCAGGATGCCCTAACAAATTACAAAAACCTTAAGGCTGTCTTAACAGACCTCAGACCAACAAAGGCAAACTTGTAGTTGTAGACTAGAGTTATAAGCAAAGCCAACCTCAATACAAGCAAAGACAACCTCAGAATAGTGGCACCCTTTCAAAGAGAAGATATACTCTAACGACACCTTCACACATGCTTGCAATAACCTTAAATAAGCTCAAGGCACAATTGGTAACCCTCAGTAGGTTACGATATTCACAAGCAGGATCAAGGTAGGTCATGGCTCAGCCTGGGCAACCACACAAGGGTCACGACCCACTCTAATGAACAACAACAAGGTCAGGGCCCAAGTCTGGGCAGTCAACAAGAGTCAGAGCCCACTCTTATGAACAACAACAAGGTCATGGATCAGGTTTGGATAGCCAACAAGGGTCATGGCCAACTTTAGCAGCCCACACTAAGGTCGTTGTTCAGCATAAGTAGCCCAAACAGGTCACACCCAGCTCAAGACAACCCACAATAAGGTCACGGTTTAGTAGTAGCAACTTGAATAGGAGGGCGACAAACTTAGATAGCTGAAAGAGAAGATGGCAGCTCCAAACCAACGACATTAGATAAGACAAGAAGATAGCAGTCTAGCAGGTTGTGGGAGATGGTGGATGCAGTCAAAACAACAGTAAAAACTCTAAGCGCTAAGGTAATGGAGCAACAACGAACCCTACAACAGACAATGGATCAGATCTCTGCTTCTCTTGTCAAGACACCTCACAAATGAAGTTTGTGACTTTAATTTATAATCTTGTCATGACTTCTAGAAGGGTCACTTAGCTTTTAGGAAGGTTACCAAAATAAACATAAAATAATATGATGTTGACTTAGGATGTGGTAACAATGGTAAAGTGGTCATACAAAATAAAATCAATAACGTGAAGCCATCATAGCAAAAGGGTCAAGGTACCACAACCAAGATGGGTGCCAGGAACAATAGCGAAACATAAGATCATAAGTCAACAACAGGGGTCACATCAAGGTGGGAAGACAACCCTTTCACACACAAGACCAAGGTGTACCAACAAGGTGGGGAAACAACCCTTTAGGCTTTTACCCACATCGAGGGGAAACCAATCTCTCTCTCAAGTTATATGATCTATAAGTGTACCAAACAATAACTAAAGATTCATTATCACCATATAAGGAAGGTTCACACTAGACGATGTGATCCTATGGTCCTTTTGACTGCTCCTAAAGGTCAAGTGCTAGTGACATCATTAAGGGGTGACCAGTCCCTTGAGAAACAACTTAGTAATAACCATTTAGGAGAAGAGGATATCACACATCATCATCTTGGTCAACTAACCAAGATCCTCTTGGTTATCCAACCAGGTATGTACCTGCAGGAACCACTTGGTCCCAGACCAAGAATCTGCCTAGTCCCGTACCAGGAATTCTTTGTCTCAACAAGCAGGATCTGCTTGGTCCTTGTGACCAAGAAATTGTCTGGTCCTATACCAGAATACCCTAGAGATATATAGGGGCCCTAGCCACATGCTAGGGACTTTGCCATGGCATCAACCTGATTTGTCTCAGACCAAGAACCCCAGGAGACTGCTGGGGACCCTAGGATGCCTTCTAGGGACTTATTCTCCCTGGTTAATGTTGAAAAATTACCAAGGAAGTGTTTGTTCACCTTGTGATGCCTTGGGGTGGACATGAACACTTAAAGGTTAAAAGTTGTGGTCCCTAGTTAAAGTGAGAATGACTTTATGTTTATAAAGTGGCTTTATAAAGTGAGTTTGAGTTATTAAAATTTTAAATGTGACTGTATGGGAATTAAAAAGGTGGGCGAGTAATAATGTCTCATTTATCATTGAAAAATGAATTAAATGCTTTTAATGAGAAAAGTGAGATTTAGCATGAGTCCTAGATCTCATCTAGTTATGCTTTTAATCTTGGCCATTGATTTCATGTGGTGGTGACCCAAACAAAAAGGCTAGGGAAATGCATTGAGAGGAATTATTGTTCACTTTCACGAAGCGATTTTTGGAGAGAGGAGAAGAAGAGAGAAGAGGGTTTGAGAGAAATCGACCTTGAGAGAGATAGAGAATCGATGGCACGGTTTCCAAGACTTTGAAGGTGGCACAAATCCCAAGACAAGGACAATCACTTTTCAACAACATTCATTTGCACAAAAATCGAGGGCAGCTGTACTGTACCTGGTTGTACTTGACCGTACAACAAAATTGAAACCAAGACAAATATTGGCATGGTTTTAATTTTTCGAGGAGATGTACAACATTTAATTTTGTTAACATACTGTACAGTTTGCACAGTTTTCGAGGCAGAGTTTAGGGGATGTTTTAATGTTGAGTTTGCATACAGTTCGAGGCCACACGTGTGAGGCCAAACAATTGTTTTGATGGCACAAAATTTGAGGTGGAAGTCTGGAAGTTTGTGAAAGTCATTCAGTGATTGTTTGACACACTCTCTCTGAAACAAGTTTTCCCTCGACCTTTTTTGGTCAAAATTCCGAGTCTAAATTTCATGTGTGTGTTGGCTGTTATAATTTTATGAGCGTGAAAAAGTTGGCTTTCATTTAAATTTCTGAGTTGTTAATGTTGAAAGAATTCCATGTGTTTCAAGCAAAAGTGAAGTTTTTTAATTATAATATGATTATGCATACTGGGGTTTGGGCATTAAACTACATGTAGTGAAACTAAACTTGAAACCAGGTTGGGGTTCCAAAATTTTAATGGTATCAAAGCTGAAGTGAAGGGCTGGAACTGAAACTCAGATTGAAATTTTCAGACTTGGAGAAATAAGGTAAAACAAGGTTTGGTGAAGAAACAGGTTCTTGGGCTGATTTGCAGTGATGGCTACCGGACTTAGGTTAGAAGACAGGTTGGATGGGGGGAGTTAATTTTAGCCCATGGAAGGATAGAATAGTGTTGATACTGCAGGAGAATGAATTATGGGACATAGTGAACAATACCTCTGCCAATCCAGTCACAACTCCTACAGTTACAGTTGATAAGGCCGTATTTGACAAGCAGGACATGAAAGCAAAAAGAATCATACTTGATGCCATAAAAGACCACGCTATACCACATATATATGGGAAAGACTATGCTCATCAAACGTGGACAACTTTGACCAACTTATACCAGGGTTTCAATGAAAATCGGAAATTGGTGTTAAGGGAGAAGCTGACGAGTACTTGGATGAATAACGGGGAGAACATGGTTTCTTACCTTACTAGGATTACACAAGTTCGAGATGAGCTTGGAGTGGTGGGGGAGAGAGTATTGTATTTTGAGTTGGTTCGCACAACTTTGAATGGCGTGATAAAGCCATGGGCTGTATTTGTGGAGTCAGTTGTTGCACATGAGCACATGCCTTCATGGGCTCGTCTTTGGGACGATTTCATACAGGAGGAGACCCGTAGAGGGTATGTACAGGGGAGTACATGTCACAACAAAGATGAAGAGGATAATGTGGCTTTAGCAGCAGAGGGAAAGAAGAGAAAGTCCAAGAAGGGTCCTAAGGGCGGGACCAAACAGTAGACATGTGAGCAAAAGAAGGACATGATCAAAGTGAAGTGCTTTGCTTGTCAGATGTTTAGGCACTATGTTGGGCAGTGTCCACACAAGAAGAAGAAGAAACAACAGCAACAAAGATTGATGAGTATGCTGCGAGATTTGAGAGAGTTTTCTCTCTTTGCTGGTGGTTGTATAGAGAGAACATCATCTATTAGCAATGGTGATGATATGGAGGACCAAACAGAACATTCCATGATAGTTGGGTATTCATCGAGTGTGTCCACCACTCCTTCCACATGGTATATTGACATTGGGGCTTCGAGCCATATGACAGGTGTTTGAGACATGTTCACTGAGATGATTGAGACAAGTTTGGATCTGGAGGTGGTGTTGGGTGATGATACAATGGTGAGAATAGTTGGGTGTGGGACTATCACTTTTGAGAGGGAGTCCATGGAGCCCATGACACTGAGGGATGTCTTGTATGTCCCTGGGCTGAAGAAGAACCTTGTTTCAATTTCCACTATTGAGGACAGGGGTTTTGGAGTATATGTCCTAGATGGGAAAGTTCATGTCTTTCCCAAGGTAGCAGGACCATCCGCTTCATATGCTATCGGAGTTAGATGTGGGAAACAGTACAAACTTCTATTCTAGCCTCATCATGCACTAACACATACTAGCAGCAACAATGAGTTGTGCGAGTTGTGGCACAGGAGGATGGCCCATCTTCATCATCCAACTTTGAGGATGTTGAGAGACATGACTACTAATTTGCCAGATTTCAACATAGAGCGAAGTAGTGTGTGTAGGGGGTGTGCTTTGGGAAAGTACACCAAGACTGCTTTTCTAAGTAGTGACACTAAATCAGAGGGACTCTGCCTGACTTGATTCATTCAGACTTGTGTGGTCCCATGTCATTTGCCTCTTTGACAGGATTTGAGTACTACATCACATTCATTGATGATTATTCTAGGAATACCTGGATCTACTTCCTGCGGAGTAAGAAGTCAGAAGAAGTCTTGAAGAGGTTCCAAGAGTTGAAAGCTCTTGTGGAGAACCAAATAGGGAGGAGGATCAGAGTACTCAGATCAGATAATGGGGGTGAGTATACCTCCAAGGAGTTTGATGAGTATTGCAGTCAGGAGGGGATAAAGAGGTAGTTGACAGTTCCTTACACTCCACAACAGAATGGAGTTGCAGAAAGGAAAAATTGTGTGATAGTGGGAGCAATGAAAGCCATGTTGCATTACCAGAGTCTTCCTTTCTTTCTATGGGATTGGGCCTGTAGTATTACTGTTTATGTTTAGAACATGAGTCCTCACCATGCATTGGGGAGTAAAACTTATGAGGAGATGTTAATTGGGAAGAAGCTTGAGATAGGCCACTTCTACATTTTCGGATGCCTTACATATTCACATGTCCCTTCTGAGAAGAGGACAAAGTTGGAGGCTACTGCAGAGAAATGCATTGTTGTTGGATATGATGAGACTTCAAAGGCCTTTTGCATATACCTTCCTGCACAGCGAAAAGTTGTCGTGAGGAGGGAGGTGAGATTTGAGGAGGAGCGGGCCTTTAGGAGATCTCTAGAGTTTGAGATGGAGGAGCAACAGGTTTCTACTCCACAGGTGACAACATCTCAGAGTACAGGGTCACAGGTCTTAGGTCCACAGGTGTCAGGATCATCAGTTTTAGGGACACAGTCTACAGGGACTTCTGGTACATGGACAAGTTCTTGCATTACAGGTTTATAGGTTGCACCTTCATGCGATTCGGGTTCCCTTGGTTCAAGTTCAGGTTCACCAGACATAGGATCTCAGACCACAGGTACTTCTTCAAGGAGGCAATCGCCAATTGAGGAGGTTTAGGAGGAGGGTCTGCCACAGGAAGCTACTTCCAGGAAGAGAAATCCAAGTTGGCTTAAGGAGCTTGTGAAGGAAGCCGAGTAGTCTGTGGGGCCACCCAAGAGGGAGGTCAGAGGAACAAGAGAGATTTCTAGTTACATGGTGGTGGTGACTAGCTTGCGTGAGTCCGAGCCTTCTACCTTTGAGGAGGCATCCACACATAAGGTTTGGAGAGATGCCATGATGGAAGAGTACAATTGCCATCATGAAGAATGACGCGTGGGAGATTGTTCCACAACTAGAAGGGAAGTCAGTTGTGACTTCCAAGTGGATTTTCAAAATAAAGCATGTTGCAGATGGCAGCATTGAGAAGTACAAGGATTGGTTTGTAGCACGCGGTTTCTCACAGGTTGAGGGGGTTGACTATGAAGAGACTTTTGCGCTGGTTGCTCATTATTTTTCCATCAGATCGGTGATATCCATAGTTGCAGAGATGGGTTGGAGGATCCACTAGATGGATGTGAAGATCGCATTTCTGAATGGTCTTTTGTAGGAGGAGGTGTATCTGAAGCAGCCACAGGGCTTTGAGTTGCATGGGAGAGATTCACATGTATGCAGGCTGAAAAAGGCCTTGTATGGGCTGAAGCAAGCTCCTCGAGCTTGGTATTCGAGGATTGACTCATACTTGTTGTCGAATGGGTTTCAAAAGAGTGATGCTGATCACAACCTATATTTCATTGTGGTTAGAGGTGATCCGCTCATCCTTCTGCTATACGTTGATGATTTGCATATCACAGGGGAGGAGACCTTGATTGCAGCTTGCAAGAGAGATCTTGATTCAGAGTTTGAGATGACTGACCTTGGGTTGATGAATTATTATTTGGGTATGGAGGTATGGTAAGGGGATGGACATGTTTTCCTGGGGCAAGGAAAATATGGAGCTGATGTTTTGAAGAGATCTCAGTTGGAGGGTTGCAGACCGATGTTCACACCCATGATCACCAACTGGAAGAAGCTTCATGCTTCTGAGGGAGAGTTGGTTGATTATACCTTATACATGCAACTCATTTGTTCTTTGATGTATCTGGTTAACACCAGACCAGATATATGTTTTGTAGTGAACACTCTCAACCAGTTCATGATGGAGCCCAGGAGAGTGCACTAGGTAGTTGCAAAACATGTTTTGAGACATATTGTTGGGACAATAGATTATGGTTTGGACTACAGGAGATTAAACAGAGTGGGTTTGATTGGCTTCATAGATTCAAGTTGGGCAGGCAATGCATCGGACGGGAAGAGCACTTCCGGTTGTTGTTTTAATTTGTGCTGGACAACAGTGTCGTGGTTCAGTTGAAAGCAAAAATCCGTTGCTTTGAGTTCTGTTGAGGCCAAGTATATGGCAGCCAGTCAGGGTAGTTGCGAGGCATTGTGGCTTCGCAAGTTGATGGTTGACTTGTTTGATTAGGAGTTGAGGCCTATAGTTATATACTGAGATAATCAGAGTTGCATCAGGCTCTCTGAGAATCCAATATTCCATGATAGGTCTAAACACATAGAGATCAAATATCACTTCATTAGAGATTATGTTCAGAGGGGAGCTGTTGAGTTGCAGTACAAATCTATTGAGGAGCAGATGGCTGACATTCTCACGAAGTCTTTGGGAAGAGGAAAGCATATTCATTTCAGAGACAAGTTGAGAGTGGTGAAGAACAACTTCCTCGGAAAGTGGGATTGTTGAAAAATTACCAAGGAAGTGTTTGTTCACCTTGTGATGCCTTGGGGTGGACATGAACACTTAAAAGTTGTGGTCTCTAGTACTTTTAAAGTGAGAATGACTTTATGTTTATAAAGTGACTTTATAAAGTGAGTTTGAGTTATTAAAATTTTAAATGTGCTTTATAAAGTGAGTTTGAGTTATTAAAATTTTAAATGTGCTTTATAAAGTGAGTTTGAGTTAGATGTGACTTTTTGAGAATTAAAAAGGTGGGTGAGTAATAATGTCTCATTTATTATTGAAAAGTGAATTAAATGCTTTTAATGAGAAAAGTGAGATTTAACATAAGCTCTAGATCTCATGATCATCTAGTTATGTTTTGAATCTTGGACATTGATTTCATGTGGTGGTTACTCGAACAAAAAGGCTAGGGAAAGGCATTGAGAGGAATTATTGTTCACTTTCACACACAGAATTTTGGAGAGAGGAGAAGAAGAGAGAATAAGGTTTGAGAGAAATCGACCTTGAGAGAGAGAGAATTAATTGCACGGTTTCCAAGATTTTGAAGGTGGCATGAATCCCAAGACAAGGACAATCACTTTTCAGCAGCATTCGTTTGCACAGAAATTGAGGGCAGCCGTACTGTACCTGACTGTATCGTACCGTACTTGACTGTACAACAACAGTAAAACCAAGACAGAGATTGGCACAGTTTTCGAGGAGATGTCATCATTTAATTGTGTTAACAGACTACAGTTTGCACAGTTTTCAAGGCAGAGTTAAGAGACTGTTTTAATGCTGATTTTGCACACAGTTCGAGGCTGCACGTGTGAGGCTGTACAGCAGTTTGATGGCACAGAATTCGAGGTGAAAGTCTGGAAGTTTCTGGAAGTCATTCAGTGATTGGTTTTACACACTTTTCAAGAAGAATTTGCCTGAGATAAGTAGGGCTGTAATTAAATCTGTCTCTGAAACAGGTTTTCCCTTCGGTGTTTTTCTTAGACCTTTTTTGGTCAAAATTCCGAGTCTAAATTTCATGTGTATGTTGGCTGTTATAATTTTCTGAGTGTGAAAAAGTTGGCTGCCATTTAAATTTTTGAGTTGTTTATGTTGAAAGAATTCCATGTGTTTGAAGTAAAAGTGAATTTTTTTAATTATAATATGATTATGCATGCTGGGGTTTGGGCATTAAACTACATGCAGTGAAACTAAACTTGAAACCGGGTTGGAGTTCCAAACTTTTCTGTTACATGACTAGGAACCCTAGTTAACTGACTAGGGTACCATCCTCCCTGAGAATGGGTCTCAAAGCTGCATTATCTTTAACAGGAGTAATTGCTTGAGATGATAATGTACTGCACTTTATATTTTAAAAATAATGTTTTTTTGATAAAATGCTTCATATTTCCATTTACATGTATTTTACAAAAAATGGGTAGTGAGACAACCACCACAAGCTACAGCTGCAAGGCAAAATGTCTATCCAGACAAAACCCACCATGCAAGGTCTCCAAAATTAAAGTGCCATAAAGCCCAAAGCATATAGCAATAAACACAAACAACCAGGCCATTGGGCAAGAGTGAGTGGATAGACCGTGACACTGTAGGTATTAGACGGAGACCTATGTCAGAAGGAGATTCCTTGTCCTTGGGATGAGGCCCCCAACCTTTAGTTGCGAGTTCAGGATCAATCACTATGGGCCCATCTGTCCTTTCCCTGCATGTGTTTATAACTTTATCATGCTGCTTTGGAATTGAAATGGCTAGAGAATAGTAGGAAATTTGTTGAATTGAGGGACCTCTCTGGGGTTTTCACTGGGGTTCAACACCTTTGCCTCTCACTGCTCTCTTTTACAATTCGACTTGTTCTATGTTGATGCTATTAGTCACTCGCTTGAAGCACGAGTGTGTAAAGTGGAGAAGAGAGTATCATTGTGGGTGGCACTCTGGTGCATTGTCTAGTAGTCCATTAGCTCATGTAGGTGGATCACTTCCATCTGCACCTCCACATAGGCACTTGGATTTGCAGATTCAAATGGGCACAAATTAGAAACCCCTCTTGCTCTGTTAATTAACACTATGCTGAGAATTGGTGAATACACATTCCTTTCTTGTTTTCCAAAGATGATATAAGATGTCATTTATAATCCAGTATTATGTTGTACGAAAATCTATGGCTTCAGTGTGAAAGTCTCCCAATAGGGCAATCTTTTAGCGAACATTGGATGGTGGGAGCAAGGAGTGACAAAGATTTAAAGCCCATGCCCAAGCTGGTTTTGCATATTAACAAAACTAGAACAACTGCTTTGAGGTTTCATTCTTGCCACATAATGAGCATTTAAGGTGTGAAATTACTATTTTTTCAAGCATTGCCCTATGGCCAAGTCATCCTGTATTAAATACCAAGTGAACTAGGTCTTTTTGGGTTGGAAGTGTCAGTTCCAGATGGATTTCAAACGATAAAGCCAATACTGTTAAAGTTTTAGGTTTTTTCATAACATGAACAAACTTGCATATTAATGCAAGTTTAAAATGAAAAATAATACTGAAGTAAAAAATACAGCAGTAGTAAAAGTCTAACCAATAACAAATATAATTTTCATCTCTTTCAACTTTAACACTCTCTTAAGGATCATTGTGTTAAAGTTATACAACTAAAACAAAACGCAATATGTAGAGCAGCAGTAGAAACAAGATAAATTAAACAAGGCTAACACATAGCATCAGTAAAAGATTTAACTAAAAAAGTAAGTGAAACAAATTTGGTTTGGACCTTCCTTATACTCAAAAGTACTTTCAAATTAGTCCTTGTCTCTCGAAGACAAGTCACTAAGGGAACAAGTCTGGCCCTTACCTGAACAAAATGCAACATGTAGAGCAGCAATAGAAATAAGATAAATTAAACAATGCTAACACATAGCATCAGTAAAATATTTAACTAAAAAAGTAAGTGAAACAAATCTGGTTTGGACCTCCCTTATCCTTAGAAGTACTTTCAGATCAGATCTTGTCTCTCGGAGACGAGTCATTAAGGGAACAAGTCTGGCCCTTACCTGAGGGCATGGACATACCTGAGAGAGAGATAAAGTTCTGTAGGGTAGGGTTAGGTAGTTACTGTAGGAAGTGTAGCAGCACAATTAGTCCACACATGCGGCAGTCCACTCAAAAATTAAAATAGTCCAACACAGGCAGGGGCCTACACAAAGTAGCCCAAACAGGTAGCGACCTTTCTGTAACAAGTCATACTCAACTATGACCTCACCAAACAATCACAAACAGGCAGTGGTCTGCCCTAACAACCCACTAATGGGCTGCGACCTCTCTCTAACAACCCACGGCTCAGGTGACTGCCCTCAAACAGTCCACGGTGAAGGTGACAATCCACAAATAGTTTACGGTTAGGGTGACAGCCCAAGCAGCCAAGGTGACAGCCCAAGCAGCCAAGGTGACAACCCAGTAAAAAAGGTGACAACCCAGCAAAACAGTCCACGGCTTAGGTAGCAGCCTACAAGCAGCCCATGACACCCTCAACAACAAGTCATGACACCCTCCCTGCAGGTCACAACACCCTCGCAGCAGGTCACGACACCCTCAACAAGTCACGGCTCCCTCACATAGGCTCATGGCACCTTCAACAGACTTATAGCAGACTCACGGTACTTTCAGCAACCCTCAGCAAGGTTACGACACCTAGAAAAACAACCTTAAAACAGTAGATGGCCCATAGGTGTGGAAGACGAAAGACACCAACAGATGATGGGAAGATAAGAGATTAGGAGTAGAACCTAAATCAGCAGAGCGCCCAAGCAGAAACAGTCTAGGAATCCTAGACGTTAAGCATCAAACCCAAATCAGACATAAGCAACTAGATCTAAGCCTTTCATTTCTTCACGACGCCTAACAATGAGATCTTTCTCTCATATTTATACTTTTTAATGTCTTGTAGAAGGATCCCCCTTCTATTCTTTCATTGACTTTAGGGTTACCAAAAATGAGGTTAAGGCGTCCTACAAATTAGGAGGGTTACCAAAAGAAACATAAAATACTATTATGATGTCTTAGGATAGGGTACCGAGGTCATGGCTAAGGATAGGATGACCCAACCAAGGAGGGACGCTAGCACAAGGATCAACAAGGGGTCAACACAAAACCAAGCCAAACACAAGGAAAACCACAAGACAACAAGAAGTGTCACAACCAGGTGGGAGGACAACCCTTTTACCCACAAGACCAAGGTGTACTAACAAGGTGGGAGAACAACCCTTTTACCCACAAGGAGAAACAACCAAGCTTTTATCTTTCTATCTCAAGGTATGTGGTCCACAAGTGTTCCATACAATAACTGGAAGTTTTTATCATCACCATATAAGGCAGGTCCAAAATAGATGATGTGATCCTTTGGTCCTCTTGACTGCTCCTAAAGGCCAAGTGCTAGTGACATCATTAAGGGGTGGCCAGTCCCTTGAAGAAACAACCTAGCTTAACCATTTAGGAGAGGACATCACACATCATCATCTTGGTTAACTGACCAAGATCCACTTGGTTAACTAACCAAGACTACACTTGCAGGACCTGCTTGGTCCTAGATCAAGCATTTGCCTAGTCCCAGACCAGGATGTCTTTGTCTCAACTCGTAGGATCTGCTTGGTCGTTATGACCAAGCACTATCTGGTACCTGACCAGAATATTCTAGAGATAGATAAGGGCCCTAACCACATGCTAGGGGCTTTGCCATGGCATCAACCTGCTTGGTCCCAAACCAAGAAACCCAGTAGATTGCTGGAGTCCCTAGGGTACCTGCTAGGGACTTACTCTTCCTGGTTAACTGACTAGGAACCCTAGTTAATTGACTAGGGTGCCATCCTCCTAGAGAATGGCTCTCGCAATTGCATTATCTTTAATGAAGACTTCTTCTTAGATTTGATTCTCTAGATATTGTTGAGCTTGCCCTCAAGCTTAGGCCTATTTTAAAGCCATTTGTAATCATTAGTTGACTTGTAGTTGAAAAAACTTTTTCTTTGTTTTCATCTCCAATCTTTCCACCAAGACCATAGCCTTGGAAGGCCAAGCTTAAGAAAGAAGTGGTCTAAGATCAAGTTTTGAACATTTTCTAGAATAATCCAATTTGCAAGGTTAAGCTTGAATTTTTCTATAAGTCCTCCCAATTCCTCCAGTTTCTAATGCGACTATCATAAAGTCAACTGGACACAAATGCCTTTCTTGTATAGTCTCTTGGCTAAGAACCAAGAGGTTTTGGCAAGAGGATTTCCATCTCCAAACCACTTGGAACCACCATATACAGTGGTTCTTGAAAGAAAGGCCAGCTTTAAGGGAGTCACTTTTCCACACCAACTTGTTTGATGACCACCCAAGATTTCCAAGTGTTTTTGGTTACAAAGATCCCATCACCTAGACAGGTGTTGGAGTGGTCAACAAGGTTTGAATGTTGATATTACTCCATATCTTGCAGCCAAGAAAGGGGCATGAGGTGATGCAATTCCTGAGTAGTCTCTTCCACTACTCCAATGGCCTATTTGGTGGAAAGGGCTTGAGCATTAGGTGGCTAGAGTATCCAATCCTCCTTTATCCCTAACAATAGAGGCTCTAGCTAACTCTTTGAAAACCCTTTTATTCACTAGTGTTAGGCCATTTATGAGAGCTTTCTAGTGTGGCATAGGTGTGGGGAGAATGGACTTAATGCGACAAGTAATAGACATTGGTAGCAACCAACTTTTCAGTACAAATTTGAAATTTGTCTATGAGGAATAGAGGCTTCAAGATTCATTTATCAATATTTTTTTGAAGCTCTTAACACTTGGCCAGGTCCTAACCAAGCCATCCTTGGCCTAGCATTGGATTAGGGACATCCTTTTGACTTTGCTGATAAAATTGGATTTTGGACATTTATAACTTCGGCCTAGAATCCTATATGGTGTTGTCCAAAGTTTGCTTCTTTTTAATAATGTTTAGAAAATAATCATTTGTGAAGTACATCATAAGTACATCAACATCAATCAATTACATAGACAACACAAAACACTTCATAAGATGAACTTGTAAACTTTATTATATTAGATTCAAACAGCTACAACCGTGGGGTCTATCAGCTTCAACTGAATCAAAGCACCAACTTCTATTCCAAGACAGCTTGGTCTTTTTCTCAAATCCAACTAAGAAAAATGGTACAAGGCTCAACTTGTATTTACATATAAACACTTGTCACATCACATATCCAATTCTATCATGCAACTAGGCTGTCACCATCAATGAGTTGTCATAAATCAAGTACATCACTTACAAGTCAAGTCAATGCTACCATTGCAAAGTCTTTCTATGTCAAATGTCATCATGCTGCTAGTTTCAAATAAAATCAAACTACTGCTCAAGAATCTTCAAGTCATACACATAACTCATCAAAGGTACTACTGCTATCAAATCATCAAGTAGTCTTCTCGACATGTCTTTGTCAAACTGCTTATCTCTGTAAATCATCTTAAGTTCATTTGTCTGTCACAGCCATGTCATAAATCATATCTTCAACTTGTCATTGTCTTGTCAAAATCATCATTACATATTATCACAGCTCTGTCACATCCGAGTATACTGATGTCCACTATGTCTTCAAGATTAAGTACTGTTCATGTCTTCAAGGTCTGCATCAAACCCTAGCTCATATATATTTCAGAGATTCACTGTGTACAACAATATTGTGTATACATTAGTAGAGTTCACCACACCTTTGAATTATGTTTTCTTCAAACCTCAGACTATGTAGTATGCTGTGTATGCATGGTAGTATCTTGGTGGTTTGTCTGCTAAGAAGAGTCCTAAATCATGACACATTTCAGATCTGTGTATACATGTGTCAATACTCGGTATGTGTAAATACCGAGGAGAAACCCCACTCCATGCTCAACTCAAACTTTGGAAATACCAGCATACACTTCAAACTCCCTTCAAGCTTGGACTGGTATATTATTGCAGAAAAGATCTCCTTAGTCACGAGTGTTTACCCCATGCAAATCCAACCTAAGTCACCTGGTTCGAATTCGTGTTCGAGTTCGGCGACCTTGAAATTCGACAAAAAATTGTCAATCAAAATTTTGGTTATAAAATTCGGTATTAAATTTGGGAGGCTACAAAATTAAAATATATATTTATATATATGAAAATTTTTAATAAAATTTAATGTCCATTAACCATATCATAAAAATGAAACTATAGTATATACCAACTATATTATATATGAAATTTTAGATAAAAATGAAACTATAATCTAGATTCTCTACCAACTATATCATATATAATTTTTTTTATAAAATTTAACATATTCATTAAGCACATTATAAAAATGAAACTATACCGTATATGAATTTTTTTGATAAAATTTAACATGTTCATTAAGCACATTATAAAAATGAAACTATACCGTGATAATTAAGCGTAATATATTTTCATAGTGTTCTTCATTAAACATTGGGTTACATATTAATTACATTCAGCTATATGCAAATTGAAATATGGTTCACGATGGATGAGATGGGTCACGGCATTCTTTAGTTGTATGGGCCACACATTATACTTCAGCTGTATTCGTCACAATATGGATCACGACAATCGAGGGCGAGGGTGAGGCACCCGCAACCGACTATAGGCGAATCCGAATTCGAGTCTGGACAATGCAAGCGGCGAGCAGTGACAGGTGATTGGGCAGACTCGTAGAGTAGAGGCGGTGTCTGAGGATGGCAGTGGCAGGTGATATGAGCTAGAGTTTCCCGTTTTCTGGTTTTCCATTCGAATTTTGCTGGCAAACTTCAAGATTAAATATGGCATAATGGCATGCCTTGAAATCGCCTAAATTCGAATTTTATCCTTGAAAAACGCCGAATACGGTGACTTAGAATCCAACATAGGACTGCCACCAAAAAACAAAAGACTTCTCTGTTGCTAAAAGAATTTGGGACTGTTCAATTGTTGCTACAATTATTGGGTCTGTTTAAGCAAGAAGATTCGGGTCTACTGCTGCTGCCATGATTAGGGCTTAAAAAAAAGACATTCAAGAGTCAAGACCACCGAAAAGAACCTTAGCTTGCTGCTACTGCTGCTGCTTGCAAATTGATGGAGCCCTAAAAACCATCCAAAAATCCACAGTCACGAATTTTAGTCAAGCTGCCTCAGTCCCAAAAATCCCCAGAGCACCCACAAAATTATATTTTTAAACTGAAGTTTGATAGGGTATTTATAGTAGTTTTCCATATAATTTGGAGCCGACCTGTCAAAACAATTATTATTATTATTTTTGAATTTAATTTGAGCCTACCTTTCATCATAATTTTCCATTCATTTGTCCTTTGTCTTGTCACCTTGCCATGTCATCTTGTCTTCTATGTTTGTCAAGTCTTGTGCCATGTCATCTTGCTGCCTCAGGCCATCATGTGCCATGTCCTTGTTCTTGTTTTTTCCATGTCACCATGCTGCTTTGTCCTTGCTTGCTAAGTCTTGCTTGATTTTTGACCTTATCATTCTTGCTTGCCTTCTCCAAGTCCTCATGCACAATGTATGTGGGTACCACGTCTTGACCAAGCCCTAGGGCCATCTTCAAGAGTCCATGACCCCATCAAGTCACAAATGACAACAGAATGGGTCATTTGGCCATGCCTCACGTTTGTCATGTTCTCCATGTCATCATCAATCCAGGTCCTTGTCCTTGTCAAACAAGCTTTGTCATTAATTGGTTGTCATCAATGACAACCATATTCATCAAGGGTCTCCAGGGCTTGGCTTTTGGCCCATTCCATATCTTCTTAGACAACAATCACATTATCCAAAGTATATAATCCTTTGATAAACCATATTTGTTTTGCTCTAATGATATTATATTTCAACCTCAGGGTGAGTGCTTTGGCTAAAATTTTGTCAGAAACATTCAACAAAGTTAATGGTTGCCAACTTGCTCTCCCTTGTTATGGGAACAATATAGTTTTTTATGTTATAGAAACACTTTTTCATTAAGGCGGTTCACCCGTTTCAAAAATGAATTTGATCAACCCCTTGTTGATGTGGATGCTAAGTGTTGAGGATGCATAACTTCTTTGTACACTTATATTAGTTTGCGGCCCCACAAAGTCCTAGTTGGATTTATAGAATTCAAATGGATAATTGTCTTAGCAGGGCATCAAGTATCTCCTCAAGGGACATTGTTGATTCATCTAGTGCTAGGTCATTCTTGCGCATTGATTACTATTCTTGTATCATTTTTTGGGGGAAATGATGACATATGATATTAGGACTACATGGCCACCTTTCTTTCCTCCATATTTTGATATTGAAAAATTATTTTATAACGATTGGCAAGCTCCTTTTGCAATGTATTTAGGGAGGATAATATGGGGTACCCAAGGAGGTACCCAAAGGGTTAATGTATGTAATGTGGACATAATCATGAAATAGGCCCACTTAGTAGTTGGTGGGTAATAAATAGTCCCACTGGGTAGTTAGAGGAAATAATATAATAATAAGGGGTAGTTGGGATAGGCCCCTTAGGAGTACTCATGAGAAAGTATAAATATACATGTAACATTGTATTAGATATGTTTGATCAATTTTATTGTAGCAAGCATGACTTGTGGAGTGATTCATTCCTTAAGGAGTAATTGATGTTGTTACCCTACCTTAAGGGTCTTTCTTTACATGCTAGTGTTCTTTATGGTGTGAAAGTATCTTGGTATTTCCGAAGTTTAAGGGTTCTATATCATTGTTGTGATTCGATTTCTAGGTTAAGGATCACTACACCATGTTTATGTTCACTTGGTCAATTATTTCTTCTTCTTCTATTTTTAGATCCTTAATGTGCACCATTGCTTCGTTGGAGGCGAGGGATATGAAGAAGGGACTTAGTTGGCTTGCTTCCAATCTCAAGCTAGCACAATTGAGCTCTGATTTGGGCTCCTCTTTGTTTGTACGTCTCCTCTACCTTCAACAAGTGTCTCAACTTAGCTTCCTTTTTTTAAAGGTGTTCAATAAAATGGCTTTGTAACATTCTTAACACTTATTCCAGCTCACTACGTTTTGTTTCCTTCCCCTAATTGGTGCTAGTTGCTTGTTGTGGCCCCTAAGAAAGGTAGCGACCCTTTAATGGTTGACCTCCCATTAGAGAATCCAACCTTGATCCCCTCAAGGATATGGGATCAGAATCCAAATTCTTTTGATAGCTTCAATACATGACTCATGTTTCAAGTGGGATATGTTTGTCATGAATTGCATATTGCGTAGCTTGATCTTGTAGAGGCCCTAGGAGATGGGAAAAAATTGGTGATTAGATAGGGTGAATCCTCCCTACATTTGAATTGAACCCTTGCCTTCATGGTCAAAGAAAAAGAGGGCTTGTTTAGATAGCATGGCTCCGTCCGTCCTTTTTAGGACCTACTTGTTACCCTTGTGAAAATTTGACTAGGTGATACAGAGTTTAGGAGAGTCTTTGTGATGAAATTTATTAGGGTTGTAAAGATTGAGTTTGGATTTAAGGATGTTCTAGAACATCTGTGCCCTAGGGGGCATATGAGCACATGGAAGGTCCCCCTTGTTTTCTTACATCTCTACATTGTTGAAGTCACCACAAAACAATTAACAAGCCTATGAAAGCTCTTTGGCCAACTAGTCCCACAGGGTTTCCCTTTCGAGAGCATCATTTGGTGCATATATGTAAGCCAAGCCTAGTACATGGCACTTGAAATCAAACAAAATGCAAACAAAATGGTTTGTCAGGTTTTACTTGTGTTGGATAATGACTTATAAGTTATAACTAGGTGAGATTAGAGTTGCGGCTTTTCCTTTGCCTTCATCATAGTTAGTTAAAAAACCACAAAATTTGGCCATATTGTGTGAAGTGTTGATTTAAACAAAAATCCAATAATTTTAGCTTGTAAACACAAATATCAAGCTTAGAAACAACACTTTTTACTTCAAACCATGTATTTATGAGAGGGGTCAATGAGCCCCCATATGTTCCCTGATACCATCTTCATTGGGTACTTTCAAGAATAAAACCCATTCTCATCTTACCTTCATTCCTTGACAAGGAATCAAAAGGGTTTGGAGAATTTACACTTTGCATATGAAGTGGGAAATAATCATTCCAACTTTTGTTTTTGGGCTTTTGTAGGTATAATCACTATTGGCTATTTGAGAAGCATCCGATTATGAAGTTGGAGACTGAGTTTGATGACCCCCAACCCCTTGAGTAATGGTTTGGGAGCTACTAGGTGGGTCTTTGATTGCCATAGAGTTGCAAGCTTCTTTTGAGCCAAACTTGGAGTGGGAGGAGGAGTTGTGAAGCTTTTTTGAGCCCAAGGAGCTAACTAGATCTGTTGGGTTTGGGGAGCCATCCCTTTTCTAACAACTTTAGTTTGTCCCTCATTGTTTATCAATGACAAGAGTCGAGAGGCTTGACTTCTTGTTCCATTTATTGGGGGTGTAGGGGTCTTAGAGTTTGCTTGTAGGGACAATCTGCCATTCTATGGTGGGGACTTTGGCACCTAAAGTGGGGGTTGGGAGATTGATGTGTTACACTAGTTGGCAATTAACTCTATCCCCTTGAATGCACATGCATTCTTTGAAATAGTTTGAAATATCAACCCTAAGACAAACCCCAAACCCTTTTTTGAGGGCACAATGTAAAGCACCGAGCCATCTCATGGCATATGAAGCTGCCAATTGGTGTGGAGATTTGTTGTGGAAAGGCCCAAAACTGAATAGGGAGCCTTGGGAATTCCATCTAGACTTGAAAATACAATTTGGAGTCTTCTTCAATGGAAACTTCTTCATGCTATTCCACAAAACCAACCAAGGTGTTTGTTGGAATTATTGGTGTAAGTTGTACATTTGGCCACAGCCCATTCATATGTATCATTCTATACTTGTTATTATGGGTAAGGTCATATTTTATTATTTCATTGTATTACTAGATATGATTAAGGCCGACCTAAGTTGCACTGAAGCGGATATGGAAACATATACAAATACAGGGGGGGGACATGGATACGACAAATTTTCAAAAAAGACGGATATGATATGGCAGGGAAATGACAAACACACACACACACACACACACACACACATATATCATTGTCATCATTATAATCATAAATATTGTCATTGTCATCATAATCATCATAAGATTATCATTGTACATCATCATCATCACCTAACACTACTATCTAATATCAATAATCATACATGTAAGATGCTACTATGAAAACTTTTATCTAATTTCACTGAATTCTCATGCTCAAAGTCAGAGTCATCATCTATTTCCTCAACGAAAGTTAACCAAAAATAGGGATGCCGAGCCTGGCTTGATTCCCCTGGGCCTGAAAGCATCTATCTAGCACCAATGTTCACATCCTCTGGCTATGGAAGTGGGTCCAAGTCCATCCAAGACAGAGGAGTTCAACAATCAACACCACCAACATCAAGGTACACAAAGGGGTTGATGTGCTTGATACCCTCATATAAAATAGAATCCAATGGCAACGTTGCAAAATCCTGAAATCCTGAAAACTGTTAAGTCTGTTGAATTCTGAATGGGATAAAAAATTCTACTTTTTGCATATGAAGTCCAATGGGGTTGGAACCACTCTCAAACATCCTGAAACAATTAACAGTAATGTTAAAAATTTAAGTAAAAGGATACAAAATGAAATATAAGGAGAATGCCACTTTTACTTTAAGAATTTAATATTTCCATTAAATATTCTGTATAGCTTCAATGGAGAGGTCCTTGGCCCCTTAGGGTTTCAATGTAGACCAGGAAAACAATTAAAAAATCGATTTCAGAAAGAAAAAACCATTAGAAATGTGTCCCTCTCTCTCTGATACGTTTCACAATTTCCCTGAAACATATCCAAAACCCTTGAAACGTATCTGTACCAATGTGATACGTATCAGTGACGTTTCAGGGCCATATCCCCTCTGTTTTAGGATCCGAAATGGGGAACAACATTTCAACAAGGCTATAGGGACGTTTTGGGTAACTTAGGGCCAATGCAATCAAACTTGATATGTAGGTTCAATAACTCTCTTGCATGTGCCCTTGTTTTGTGGGCCCACAACCCCCTCTTGAAGGAATGCCTGATTTGAGTTGTGTATAATACACACCTCAAGCTCTCGTTTGTATCATGTCATCTTGTCATCTTGATCTGAATACAAAGTGTTATAAGCCTAAGGGCACTTAATTTTGGTGTTCTCTCTTGTGACTAGCATCTTTCTCTTAAGCACAGTTTTGTATTTCTGTTTTCAGCACTTGTGCTTGGCTTTTGCACTCTCTCAATTTCTCAAGTGCTCTGAACCTATATCTCTCTAGCATTTGTGAGGAGGCTATTTCAAAATTTTGATGAGATTTGGTTTCATCGATTCCTCTATTGACCCTTACAAATCTCAACAATGTTTTGACTCATTCAGGGGTCATGGGACATCACTTTATGACAATGCTTTTCATTTTCAAAGGAGAATTAAAAAATTCAAAAATCCCGTGCAGATCCATCCATGGGGTCACCATGCCTCTTTTGGCTAGGTTTTAATCACAACATTTGGTGGGATATGACACAAAATAACCTAGCAGTGTGTGCTTTTGTAGATTATCACAAACAAAATAATACTCACAATGTTCAATATTAATTGTTGATTCATCAAAGGGGGTTTCATTACCTTGTGTATGACATTTGGGATGAGCTTCCATGGGGCCTTGGGAGGAACCATGTTGGCCAGCTCTTGGATTGATCTCTCCTTGCATAATTGCTGAAATGGCAGTTTCGGGGGGTGAGGTGGCCATTTAAATGGCCCCTTGCGACTTTATGACAGACATGAAAGGCCACAGCCTCAGGCTTGTGTGAGCTCTGCTAAACACAAAAACAATAATCCCTTCACATTATGAAACTACATTAGAGCATAATTTGAGTTGTCTATAATACATACCTCAAGCTCTCATTTGTATCATCTCATCTTATCATCTTCCTGATCTGAAATACAGTGTTATAAGCCTAAGGGCACTAAATTTTGGTTTTGTCTCTTGCGACTGGCATCTTTCTCTTAGGCACAGTTTTGTATTTCTGTCTTCAGTATTTGTTCTTGGCTTTTGCACTCACTCTCAAGTGCACTGGACCTATCTCTCTCTCTTGGATTGATCTGTCCTTGCATAATTGTTAAACCGGCAGTTTCGGGGAGTTAGGTGGCCATTTAAATGGTCCCTTGCAACTTTATGATGGACATGAAACGCCACAGTCTCAGGCCTGTGTGAGCTCTGCTAAACCCAAAAACAGTAAATAGCACGATGAGGGAAATAACTTTGGATATAACCCTATATCTCTTCACATTATGAAACCATATTAGAGCCTTTCCACCAAATAAAAATCTATTTGGTAACAACGAAAATTTAATTCAAGACTTACCTGAACACACCAGAATAGAACCTTTTTACTCTAAAGTGCCCTACTTATTAAAAGTTAAAGTATAAACCTACATGCACATAGATTTTTTGTCTGAACAACTTGTTCATAAGTGCCATGCTGCAGAAATTGGCCATTTGATTGGAGGAGCCATGTAGCAGTAGGTACTTAACTTACACACATTATAATTTTCCTCCGAACAACTTGTTCACAATTGCCATGCTGCAGAAATTGGCCATTTGATCTCAAGGAGCCATATAGCAGTAGGTATGAAGGATGGGAGATTTTCAAATGGAAGAGGTGGTTGAAGGTAAATATAGTTATTTGGTTCAGGACCTAAACCTTTTATAGTTGGCAACAAGCTCTTCTGTGAAATAGCTGAGAAGACATCCAGGATTTTTCCTACAATCCATTAGTAATGACCTTGATTATAAGCTCAATAGTCTGATGCAGTCCAAGTCCTTGATTCTTTATTTTGGTTAATGTAAAGATAGTTTTTATCTTTTTAGGCCATACAGTGGGCCAAAACTGAACATCTAAAGCAGCCTGCAGCACCTTAAACTGTCCAATATGTTTGTGCCAAGTTGTATCTAAATCTAGGTTACTGTAAATACATTTTTTAATGTCTCAGGCCTTGACCATGGGCCACAACTGGACATTTTAAGCAACGCTTCAAACTTCGTGCAATATACATGTGGCAGGTGCTCTGACATATGCATACTTAAGCCTATTAAGTATGAACTTAGCTTTTCGTCACTTCATTCCTCTTGTACTTTGCTATCATTATATTAGCGCTTGTTCGTACTGAGAAGAGCAAAGGAAAAATAGATGATTAATAAAAGGGGATTTTTTTTTCAAGATGTTGCAATTATTGTTCAAGAAATCTGTTTGACTAATTACTATTGGATACCTAATCCTGTGCGATTATTATCCACTTGTAAATATTGTTAATATACATGTGAAAATAACTGAAGAGTCACGTATCTTTGGAAGTTGATGGCCAAAGGTCACTTGTTGATGTATTAATACACCATTTCCATTAATGAAAAGCCAATCCAGCTTAGTGTTTTCCAGGACTGTCATAGTATCAAAGCCTCGGTCTATTTTTAACTCCCTGGTTTGCCTTTTGTCCTCTTTGGTCTTGGCATATTTTCTATGTCTAGTTCTGCCAGACCTACAACCTGCAAACCTAATTTTGTCTCGTCTCATGCTTCATGCAAAGTCTCCTCTCCTCATGACTTGGTGCAGTCACGTAGTATTTAAGTGCAAACCTTATTTTTCTCTTGAATCTTCATGTTTTGGTGCCTTCAATCTCCCACGACTTGGTGAACAATATCTCCCGTGACCCGACGTAGACAGGTTCCCTCATTCATCTCTAAATTTCTTATCGGTTATGCCTTATTTTGGGCACATACTCTTTGTATTCCTTTAGGCTAGTTCAAAGTGGGCTCTCACAGTGTTCGTGTAGAAACAGATCGTTGGCTTGACCAGTGAGACAGGATCTACCAGATATTTCAACTTCGAGAGGTTGAGACCGAGGAGTACATCTTTCGTTGTCATATTTACTACGAGATCCGTGGGCGATTTCATTGTCTTTTTAGGGACCTTCTTCTCACGAAGCTTAAAACTTGACCAAATTCTTAAGATACCCCGATCAGAGATGTCTAGCCTTATACTTGCGGGAGGCCCTCCGACTTTGCTCCTTCACCTTCCAACAACATTCATAGTCGGGACCAGTCTCCACTCAGAGTATCACCTCCTTTTTGGTGCTTCCTTCCTCTAGAGGCACCGAGAGACAGATAGATGGGGGCACTGACCTTGACCACTCAGTTAGGACACGACAATCCACCTCCATCGTCGCCCAACACTAGTTGCATGAACAGTCTCGGTCCCATCTTGACAGTTGGACGACTTCATCCAGGATACGATGACAGGCTCCCTCCTCCAGACAACAGTGCACTACCCATTCCAGTTCCTCTTCTAGCTCTTTTAGCTCTTCCTCCAGACAAAGTACTCTTTTGAGCTTTCTCCAGTCACCCTCGGATGGTAGGAGAGATACTCCCGATGTTTTCAGTGTTTCTAGTGCCCCATGATAGTGGCAGTTTCACCTTTTTTGCATCACAACTCTTAGATCCACTCCCTTTACACATTTTTCTTTCTTGGATCAGATCTCTTCATATCTCTCTTTGTATATTTTCTTCGAGAATGACTCCATTTATGGAGTTGAGTTAGGTTTGAGTCTTATAGGAGCTACTTTTGGGCTCCTACTTTATATTGTTATCATAGTACCGCATAGTCCCATTGACCTACTTTGTGGTGTTTTGTTAGACATTAATAAAATTATCTCATCTTATATTATCTACTCTAGAACTTGAGCTCTGCCCTTGCTTTGAATTTAAATGGTCATGGATCCCTGGACTTAGTTGAGGCACACCAGAATATAACCTTTTTACCCTAAAGTGCCCTACTTATTAAAAGTAAGTATAAAATTACACACACATAGATTCTTTTTGTCTAAACAACTTGTTCATAAGTGCCATGCTGAAGAAATTGTCCATTTGATTGGAGGAGCCATGTAGCAGTTGTAGATTTTCACAAGTTTTCAGCCTCAGGTTATAAGTAAAAAATTGTCTCAGTTTATTTGCAAACCCAAAAATTTAATGACTGGAAATAAACATAAAATTTTCAGACTTAAAATACTGCTGTAACTTCAATCTTTTACTGACGGAAAATAAATAACAAGCACGCCATTCAACACACAGTACTCAGAAGGTTTTGGCCAATGGCCCTGGAAAAACCCACGAGGGGAAAACCAGTCAGAGAGAGAGAGAGTTTATTATTTCTTCAGGAAAAAATTCAGACAGTCTTTTACAGTCAAAATACAACTTATCTCAACCAACACAAATCACCCAGCAGGCTGCCTTGTTTTCTGTGCAAATGCTGCCTCGTTTTCCATGCAAATTTCTTCTCAAAAAATGTGCAGAAATGACAGCTACTAACAGTCATCGATTTTTGTGCCAGAGAGCAATAAATGTAGCCCTCGAAAACTGTGCCAAAAACAGTCACAAACTGTATTGTACGGACTGCATTAAATGCAGCCATACGGCCTCGAAAACTGTGCAACAAAAAACTGTCTGTTGTCTCGGGAAATGTGCCAGAGATCTTCCTCAATATATGTGCCTAATTTTTCCTTCCAAACCGTGCCCAAAGCCGTATAGTACGGAATCCGTACTTTCTCGATTTCTGAGCCAGCAATAAATGCAGCCTATACTCTCCTCGAACTCTGTGCCTGCAATAAACCTCGAAATCTGTGCCCACTCTCACGCTGTACGGTTTGCAAGCTTTCCTTGAAAATCGTGCCTAGACAGTGCCTCGAAGTTTGTGCCCAGCAAACTGTTCAGAAAAATGGTGTCTCAATATTCGTGCCTCTCTCTTCAGCTCCTCTCTTCTCATCTCAAGAAGGAAGAAAAATGAAGCCTTTCCCTTGCTTTTTGGTTAAAACCCTAGGTAGGTGAAGAGACATCTAATCCAATGGCTGAGATTAGATTAGATCTAGGGATGAGAATAAATGCTCCATTTAATTCTCATAAAAATTAAATTCACTCACCCACTTAAATTTATCAAAAAGTGACTTTACACTCTAAAGTCAAATTAAATGCCCACTTAAGTCATTTAATGCAAGGGTCACTTTATTTCCCCTCTCTAAGTGACTAAGGCTAAAGTCACCTAGGGGAACACTTTCCTAGGTACAAAATTAACAGCAGTAGGTACATAATAACTTGCACATTATAATATTTCCTCTAAACTCAGAACAACTTGTTTAAGATTGCCATGCTACAGAAATTGGCCATTTGATCTCAAGGAGCCATGTAGCAGTAGGTATGAAAGATGGGAGATTTTCAAATGAAAAAGGTGGTTGATGGTTAAAATACTAATTTGGTTCAGGACCTAAACCTTTTTTGTTGGCAAGAAGCTCTTTTGTAAAATAGTTAAGAAGACATCTAGGATTCTTCCCTACAATCCATTGGTAATGACCTTGATTCTTCTCGAAGCTCGCTCCCAAAATGCTCCTAGTTTTGGGAGCGCGCTCTCGAGGCGCTCCCTACCTCTCCTATACTAAAAGATCCTATACTAGGTTGATCATTTGATGACAATGCTATAAGTTAGAACTAGTAGAGGATAGATGCTATATATTTAATCCATGTTTTCTATAGCTAATTCAACATTCTACATTTTTAGATATAAATCCATCAAAATATATTAAAATATAAACTATATGAAAAACACTCCCGAAATAGCTTTTGGTAATTTTACATTTTGCTATTCTCCTGCTTCAGCTCCTTGCTTCCAACAACGTAGGTTCTAGCAAATTCTGTTAGATTTTAACATTAAGCTAGCATTATATTAGGATCTTTAACTGAGAGAATAACAAGCACATCAATCAAACACAAGAGACAATGAACACTGTGTTTTTCCTCGGGGAAACCATAAATGGAGAAAACCCAGCAACTTCCTCAGAGATAGAATCAACACCAAAAGTAAAACCCCAAAACAGTAAGATGATCTCCCGATAGCAGTAGCCTCTTTCTTCCTAGCCCCAGTGTCTTCTTCTTCCTCAACTATGTGCTACAACTGAGTGTGAGTGAGTGTGTGATAAACAGAGAGGTTCACTCTCTATTTATACTAATTCCCGACTTGACAATAACCTATTAGGGCCGACTTCTCTAGGAGAGTCTAATAACCCTAGTGCCTCGGAACTGCGGGGACTTTAACCCTTGACCAATAGGAGGGTTACCCACAATGACTTGACATGACTTGTTTACATTATAGAAACTCTCGATAGGAACATCGGGGCATGACATGACTCAATTACATTACAGACACATCCCGGAATAAACATTGGGGTACAATACATAAGAAATACAAGTGAATACATTTCCAAGTTACAATTACATTAACACTCCCTCTTAACTAGGAAGGTATTCTCTCGACACAATTTATCAGCACAAGTCTTCTTCTCTGTATCATCTGGATCATCATCGAGTCCTCATCATCTTCAAGTCATCTTCATCTTCAAGTTATCTTCATCATCAGATCTGGATCATCACTGGAATCATCATCACTGGATCTGGATCATCACTGGGACATCATCACTGGATCTGGATCATCACTGGATCTAGATCATCACTGCTGGTTCATCATCACTGGATCATCACAGGTGCTATCTCATGATTCTTCTTGTCACAGGAAGTTTTACAAAGCCAACCCTTTTTCATGTTGGTTGTAGGCCTAGCCTCCATGTAGGTCTTCTTCAGCGCTTATATCTGACCCTAAGTCAGAATGGCTCGCCCAACACTTACATCTGATCATGAGAGGAACACATCCAACACCATGTCAGAAAGACACGCCCAACACTCACATCTGACCATGCGGGAACACATCCCACAACCCTGTCAGAAAGGCCCCCAACACTTACATTCACCAGCATGATAGGACACACCTACTATCATCTGTGAAAAGGCACGGCACTCACATCCACCAGCATGATAGGACACACCTACTATCATCTGTGGAAAGGCTCATCACTTACATCCACCAGCATGGTAGGACACACCTACTACCATCTGTGGAAAGGCTCATCACTTACATCCACCAGCATGGTAGGACACACCTACTACCATCTGTGGAAAGGCACAACACTTACAATCACCAGCATGGTAGGACACACCTACTACCATTTGTGAAAAGGCACAGCACTTACATCTGACCATGGAAGGAACTTAATCCTCTAACCATGTCAAAAGGGCACTTAGTCCAAGACTGAGGGTTCCTGGTAACTGACCAGGTGCCTCCATTCTCCCAGAGAATGGCAACAACCCTTATATCTGATCAAGTGGGAACACATCCCTCAATCACATCAGAATGGCCATGCTCTCATATCTGATCATGTGAGAACACATCCCACAGTCATATCAGAACGACCCTCAGTCCCAGACTGAGCTTCCCTGGTAACTGACCAGGTACCTCCATTCAAAGAATGGCAACAACCCTTATATTTGATCAAGTGGGAACACATCCCTCAATCACATCAGAATGGCCATGCATTCACATCTGATCATGTAAGACTACATCTCACAGTCATATCAAAATGGCCCTCAGTTTTAGACCGAGTATTCTTGGTAACTGACCAGGCACCTCCATTCAGAGAATGGCAATAGCCCTTATATCTGATCATGTAGGAACCAATCCTACAGTCATATCAGAATGGTTCAACACTCATATCTAACATGGAAGGAATCAATCCTCTCACCATGACAGAATGGCTCAGCCCTTACATCTGACCATGGAAGGAACCAATCCTCTCACCATGTCAGAATGGATCACGGACTCATCACTTCCCCTTGGAAGGAACCTCGATCTGGAGAACACCAAGCTTCTCCCTGAAGTACTCAAACTTCACTCTGGCCAATGGCTTCGTCAACACATCAGCTATCTATTCGTCCGTCGCAACATATTGGAGCTTCACTGCTCCCCTCTGCACCATATCCCTGATATAGTGATACTTGATCTTGATATGCTTCGACTTGTCATGGAACACCGGGTTCTTCGACAACTTTACACAACTTTGGTTGTCACAATATATACAAGTAGCATCCAACTGGAGATCAAATAAATCAGACAGTAGCTTCCTCAGCCATACTGCCTCACAACTAGCTGAACAAGCTGCGACATACTTTGCTTCAGCTGTACTCAGTGCCACACAGGATTGCTTCCTGCTAAACCAAGAGATCACACCTGATCCCATACTGAAGCAACACCCTGAAGTGCTCTTCCTATCGATGGCACTGCTTGCCCAATCTGAATCAACATAACCCTCCGGGTTAATCTTCTGACTCGCCTCATACTTGAGCCCATAATCAACTGTACCCCTCAGGTACCTTAGAATATGCTTTGCAGCAATCAAGTGAACATGTCTCGGATCTGTCAACAACTGGCTCAAGGTGTTCACAGCAAAGCAAATATCTGGACTCGTGTTCGTCAGGTACATCAAGGACCTAATCATCTGACGATACATCGTAGCATCAACCGCTTCTGATGAAGCATCACTCAATAGCTTTAGATTTGATGCCATAGGTGTGGTCATGGCCTTGCAATCCATCATCTCGAACCTCTTCAGGATCTCTACCGTATATTTCCCTTGTCCCAGAAAAATTCCATCTGCATTTTGCCACACCTCCATGCCTAGGAAATAATGCATCATACCCAAGTCCTTCATTTCGAACTTGGTATCAGCAAGCTTCCTCTTCGTATCAGCAATCAACCCATCCATACCTGTTACAAACAGATCATCTACATCAATAGAAGCATCACTAGGTTGTCATCTTCAACCTTGTAGTAAAGGTTGGAATCTGCTTTACTCTTGGTAAAGCCCAAACTGGATAGAAAGCTATCAATTTTGCCATACCTTGTCCTGGGTGCCTGTTTCAAACCGTACAGGGCTTTTTCTTCAATCTACACACATGAGACTCCCTGTCATGTATCTCAAAACCGAGTGGCTGCTCTACATACACTTCCTCTTCTACTACACCATTCAAGAAAGTAGTCTTGACATCCATTTGGTGTATCTTCCATTTCATGACTACAGCTAGAGCAAGTACTAATCTGATGGAAGTGTATCTGGCTACCGGTGCAAAAGTTTTTTCATAATCTATTCCTTCTTTCTGGGAGAAGCCACGAGCAACAAATCTTGCGTTATATTTTTCTATGCTACCATTTGCAGCATGCTTGATCTTGTAGATCCATTTGGAAGTTACAACCGACTTCCCTTCTGGTCTTGGGACAACATCCCAAACATCATTCTTCATGATCGATTGATACTCTTCGATCATAGCATCCTTCCATTATTTTCGTTCTGCCGCTTCTTCATAATTGGAAGGTTCTTTATTGATGAAATCACATAATAATGCTACATATCCGGAGCAGGACCTGGTCCTCTTTCTTTCTCTGTGATTCTCTTCTGGAGCCCCATATCTTTCTGCACCTTGGATAGCTTCTCGTACCCAAGCAGGTTTCCTCTTATGAGGATTCTTCTCTTGAGGTGGATCTACAGGTTCTTGAGGTTCTTCAAATTCTCGATCTTCTTCTTGAGTTTCTTCGTTCATGGTTGTGTCATGAATTCTGGGTGCTTCCGATTCTTCAGGAACTTCAACAGGTTTCTTTCTGGATTTGGTGCAGGCCGAGTCTTCGTCAAATGTTACATCCCTGCTGATGTCGATCTTCTTGAATCCTGGGAAGTATATTCTGTAAGCCTTCGAGCTTTTAGAGTATCCCACAAATATACCCTTCTTTCCTGAAGGATGTAATTTTGTCCTCTTTTCTTTTGAAATGTGTATGTACACTAGACAACCGAATATTCTGAGATGGCTGACTTTTGGTTTCTTACCGGAAAAGACTTCTTCAGGTGTCTTTTTCTCGAGTACTCTGTGTGGAGTACGGTTCTGTACATACACCGCTGTTCTGGCAGCTTCTGCCCATAGATGCATAGGAAGATCTTGATCATGAAGCATTGCTATTGCAGCTTCCATGATAGTTCTATTCTTCTTTTCTGCAACCCCATTCTGTTGTGGATTATATGGAGTGGATAACTCCCTCTTAATCCCCGAGTCTTTGGATAACTCTTTGAATTCATTTGATGTGAATTCTCCGCCATTATCCTCTTAATGAACTTGATGACATTGGACCGCATACATCGGAGTGGATGATTTCCAAGATTCTTTTTGCCTTGCTCTTGCTACTTGGAAATGTCTTCTTTGTGTTCTTTCCTTTCGCACATCCTTTGCAGACCCCATCATGTTTTGCTTGAATTTTTGGAAGACCTTTAACAACTTTGTTTGCAAGTGGTAGTGCTCTATAATGCACATGTGCAAGCCTTCTATGCCAAAGTTTATTTGGCTCTACTGTGTCATGGACCAAGGCTTGTTCTGGATGGCCCTTCAATTTGTATAGACCTCCTTCTTGTTCCCCAATCACTACTGTATCGTTAATAGTCTTTCCCTTTGGCCACATGATGACTTGGCCATCTATAAATGCAACCCCCATGCCTTTTGCATCTAATGCAGATATGGAGAGGAGGTTCTTCTTTAGTCCTGGAACAAACAATACTTCCTTCATTGTCATAGACTTTCTAGAGTCTAGCTTATAGGAGGATTCCCCACTACCATTTATTGGATACTGGTAGTCATCTCCAAGTTTCACCTTATGGGGTGAATTATGTTCGGATAGTTTCTCAAAAGATTCCTTGAAACCTGTCATATGTTTGGAAGCCCCACTGTCTATAAGCCAATCATTGCTTCCATGTGTAATGTTTCCTGTGAGAGCGGAAATCAAAACATATTCTTCATCACTAGAAGAATCATCACTTTCTTGTCTGAATCTCTTTGTGGAAGGTTCATCATCCTCTGTAGCATGAACATGATGTCTTCTCTTGTTTCCCTTCTTCTTGTGAGAGACATTTTTTTTTCTAGGACATTCTCTAGCATAGTGTCCTTTCTCGTCACATGTATAACATCTGATTCTAGACAAATCTTTTCTAGTGTTATCTTTGTGAGAGTGCTTACTGTGAGAGCTTGATCTTCACTTCCCATCTTTTCTTCTCGAGCTGCTATTCGAGCTTCTTCTTGAGAGCACTCTTCCCATAGTCTGCTGAACTTGACTAACTTCTTTTTGGCACAGATTCCTTGAATGAAGGAGTCCCATGATCTAGGGAGACCATTCAAGGTGGTCATTACAATCTCTGCATTTTCCACTTTTTCATCTACTACTTCCAGCTGTTCTTTGATCTGAGAGACTCTTGTAAAGTATATGGTTTCTGCATTCTAGATCTTTACATTCTTTAGTTGGTTTCTCAGAGTCATCTTCCGGTTTATGTTCTTCCATTCAAACAGTTTGGTTAGGGCATCAAACATAGCTTTAGGTGTCTTTAGGGAGGACACCTGTGGTATGAGGTGATCCTTGATTGAATCAACAATAATCCTCTTAGCCATAACCAACTTCTTCTTTTGTAAGGCCTTAGCCTCATCTCCCTCTGGAACTAGAACCTCCTTATGGATGTAGGAGTCCAACTCATTTTCTTTCAGGACTAGGGAGATCCTGTACTTCCAGGCTCGGAAGTTATCAACTCCCTCAAGCTTTTCATCAAGCTTGGTATGATGAGACATCTTAACTGAGAACCTCAAATGGAAATACAAAAGATTTAGATCTTACCAGGTCAAGATGTCGGATTTGGATTTGGAGCTGGAATTCTGCAATGCTGGTTCAGGAGCAGATTAGGGTTTTGCTTTTTCAGAGTTCTGTCCAACCAAATGCTTTGATCTTGATCTCTAAACTTTGATTTTGGAGAGGAGATCAATCCAAGCCTGGGCTCACTAAAAAATTCCACTTCTGTGGAAAGCCCTAATTTTCGGCAGTACTGTCGGGTCCAAAACTGAAAAAGCTCAGAATTGGATTCTACTTCGACAGAAAGATGCGCCCTAGGGAGGAGAGTTAGTCCAACCTTCTTTTGCTGAAAATCTGTGGAGAGAGATCCACAAAGTAGGAAGCCCTAGTTCCTGCAGCTGCACAGTGTCTTCTTCTTAGGTTAGCTCTGATACCATGTTAGATTTTTAACATTAAGCTAGCATTATATTAGTAAATTTAACTGAGAGAATAACAAGCACAACAATCAAACACAACAGACAATGAACACTGTTTTTCCTCGGGGAAACCATAAATGGAGAAAACCCCGCAACTTACTCAGAGATAGAATCAGCACCAAAAGTAAAACCCCAAAACAATAAGATGATCTCCCGACAGCAGTAGCCTCTTTTTTCCTAGCCCCAATGTCTTCTTCTTCCTCAGCTATGCGCTACAAATGAGTGTGAGTGAGTGTGTGATAAATAGAGAGGCTCACTCTCTATTTATACTAATTCTTGACTTGACAATAATCTACTAGGGCTGACTTCTCTAGGAGAGTCTAATAACCCTAGTGCCCCGGAACTGCGGGGACTTTAACCCTTGACCAATAGGAGGGTTAACCACAATGACTTGACATGACTTGTTTACATTATAGAAACTCCCGATAGGAACATCGGGGCATGACATGACTCAATTACATTACAGACACATCCCGGAATAAACATCGGGGTAGAATACATGAGAAATACAAGTGAATACATTCCGAAGTTACAATTATATTAACAAACTCCAAATTTATCTATTCGCGCTCGAAATCTAAAACTTGGTGTACCATCTTTGTGAAGTGTGATCTCCATTTCTCTTTCGATATATTCTACATGTTTATACATTAAATCTCTAACTGATGCAGCTTCATGGGTGGCATCTCCTCCTTGTATACCATCCTAGGCTTGATAATCAGTCTCCTCCCTGCCACTGTGTGATCTCCTCACTCGCTCTCTCTCCTGGGCGCATCAACCGAGGCTTGGTTCTAGTCGATTACTCAACTTTGTGTGTAAACTCATCTCACACCAGTTGCTCCTCTATTTATATGAGTGGATTTGCACGTAAACATGCTCTCTGCATGGTGTATCAACTGAGCTGAATTGTTAATGAGGTTGCCAAAGGAAATTGCTATTATCGAGGAAGGAATTCAATGAAGGGAAAGCCTTTGATAATCTAGTGTCATAGCTTGAAGATTTAATTATGCAACTTTGTGTGTAAAGCGTTGAGCTTAGTGTGTACTTCTCAAATCTCAGTGTGCCTTCATCTCTTGCGAGCATTTAAAATTGCAAAGTCTCTTATCTGTGAATATATTTATCATCATTGATGTTGAAGAATATTAGGAAGCATTGACATATTTTTTAGCATTATTGCACCCTTGAAGTCATTCAATTGTGGATTGTAGCATATAGCTTGCAGATTGTAAGTTGTATTGCAAAAGATTGTACTGTAGAGATTGAAGATAGTATTGCCACCTTTTACATATTGCTTGTAGTATTTTTTTCCTATAAAAGATGCATTCTCTTGTCTCCGTTGTTGGTGTGGTGCTTAACGACAAAGAAAACTATCCTGAACGGTCAAGGAAGATCAAACACACCCTCATCTTCAACGATTTGTTGGATGACATCTATGTAGGAGAAGGTGATGCTGCACCTGAAGAGCCTAAAACATGTTGAAATTTAACTTTGGATGTCCTTCCTCATGTTTTTGGGTGTGTTAGTCATGGAGGGGACAAAGTTTTGCTCCTAGTGATTTATTTATGTATAAAGTTACTTTATGTAAATAAATAAAAGTTTGTACTTCATTTAAGTTGTGGGTCCCATTATAAGTTGTGCATTTAATTATTATCTTTTATTAATTAAAAGTGCATTTAATGAGAACCTTTGATCTAAGAAGTTGATCCTAGCCTTTGATGTGGTAGTTAGGGTTAGTTATTAGGAAATGAAGTATAAAAAGAGTGAAGGAACAAAGAGAAAAACACACCAGTAGAAAGAGAGAGAGAACTGGAGGATGAAGAGCTCTTTCCAGTGAGGAAAGAGAAGGCATGATTTCCAAGACTCAGCAGTCCATTAATGGACTCGATTTCCAAGAGTGTTAGGGCAGAATTTTGGCATGATTTCCAAGACTCAGCAGTCCATTAATGGACTCGATTTCCAAGAGTGTCAGGGTAGAATTTTGGCATGATTTCCATGAAATATTGATAGTAATAAATGCTCAGACCATACAATATTAATTTCTGGTACATTGGCATGCATCCCAAGAAGGGACTGACAATATCTCACAGAAATACATTATAGCACGTGTCGGTGAAGTTCAAAGCAGTCTGGCCCGAATTTCAAGGTTTTCTGAGCATTTAATTCTGTCTGAACTGGATCGTACAGAAGCAGACTTTTGGAACGTGTGAGGGGGGTGTACTGTTGCACAACTTTTGAGGTGTATTGCTACAAAATAAAAGGTACAACTGTGTTACTGAGTCTGGTCTGTTTGCCCTCTGATTCTCTTAGGAAGGAAACGCAAAATTGTATCAAATTTCAGTTGTTAATAAATTTCTATATCTAGGGTTTTCCCAAGTTTGCGTTTTGCCTTGGTCAAGGTTGACAAAAAATGACTGTGTATAATGTTAATGTTTGTTTATGTGTTTGAAAGATTTAGCATGGGTGTTTTAAATCATTAAAGTCTGCAAATTAATCTTTAAATTTAAAACCTAAGTTGCTAAATGTTTGACAAAACATTTGAAAGGGAAAGGTCATGATTTTTGTCATTTTTCTTCATGGTATCAGCACATATCTGGAAAAGGCAGTAGAGCAAGGGCAGTAATACACACAGAGTTTTCAGAGTAGGGCACAGTATTGTTGAGTAACACTACTAAGTTTTGTTAAGTTCAGGAGTCAGTCTTTTATTTTTGCTGAAGATGTCTGGGTTAAGATTTGAAGATAGATTGGATGGTGATTCTAACTTCTGTCCTCTTGGAAGGAAAGAATCAAGTTGTTCTTGCAGGTGGATGAACTACGGGACATAGTAGAGAGTACCCAGACTAAACCAGTAGTTGTCCCTGATACAACCACTTATGCAACAGGCTATGCGGCTTATAGCAAGAAGAGCATGAAAGTCAAGAAGATGATTCTTGATTCTGTCAAGGATCATGTGATTCCTCATATTGCATATAAGACTCGTGCTCATGAAATGTGGACCTATTTGACTAAATTATATCAGAGTTCAAATGAAAATAGAAAAATGGTGCTTAGGGAAAAGTTGAGGAATGTAAAGATGGTTGAAACATAAAAGGTAGCCTCTTACCTTACTAGAATCTCCAAGATCTGAGATGAGTTGAGTGCAGTTGGAGAAGCTGTGAGTAGTGTAGAAATGGTGAGGACAATCTTGAATGGATTTTTAGGAAAATGGAACACTTTTGTGAAAGGTGTTGTGTCTAGAGAAAATCTACGTAATTGGGAAAGGTGGTGGGATGATTTTGTCCAAGAACAGATTCGTGATGAAGCTCTTGAAGGGAAACAGTCACAGGGTGAAAATAGTGAGGAAAATGTTGCTCTTTTGAGTAAGGGAAAGCATAAGGCTAATAAAGGTTTCAAAAAGGACCTTAGCAAAATAAGGTGTTACCAGTGCAATCAGTACGGACACTATGCTTCTAAATGTCTGGAGAAGAAAGGGAAGAATGAGAAGGATGTAGCAGCATCTCCCTCAGTGGAGGAGTATGTTGCTAAGTTTGAACAGGAGTTCTCTCTGGCATCCATTGATTCCAGTGTGGGAAGTTTTGTCTTTCATCAGGCCTGGATAGTTGACAGTGGATCAACTAGGCATATCACCGCAGTGTATGGTGTCTTTCAAATTATCATTGAGTTGGGCCTAGGACTTTTTGTGTAGACTGATGTTGAGGGTCCTCAGGTAGCAATACAGTGTGTTGGAACAGTGCGGTTCCAACTAGACCTTGGAAAAATTCTAGAGGTGCATGGGGTCCTATTTGTCCATGGGATGGGAGCTAGCAAACTCTTAGTTTTGTCCCTGGAGGATGACAGATTTGGGATGATGGTTAGGTATGGACATGTCTTCCTCTATTGAGCGAAAGATCTAGTTGGTACCACTATTCTTCATGGAGATAGGGGGGCAAACTTTATGTGTTGAGAGGACAGGTTGTGCATCTAGGATCACTGGATCAGGTGGTTGGTTATCCGAGACAAATTCCGAGGATGGGGTAGAAGCTACAGTTGATCAGCTAATACATTCGAATGAAGAAAGTGGATCTCTTTAGAGTACGGGCAGGAGGCTCAACCAGTATAGTGATTGTGAGCAGGTATAGGAGGCTCAGGTAGAGTCTCAGGGTTCAGAGTTTTAGTTTGGATTCATAGACTTATCTTCGAGGCGTATTTCAGAGCAAGAGGGGAGCTGCTGTAGGAAACAGGGGCTCAGATGATGGAGATATAGTTAGTGTCGGAAAGACCTCCTTTGTTAAGAAGGAATGTTGAAATATAACTTTGGATGTCCTTCCTCATGTTTTTGGGTGTGTTAGTCATGTGGGGGACAAAGTTTTGTTCCTAGTGATTTATTTGTGTACAAAGTGACTTTATGTAAATAAATAAAAGTTTGTACTTCATTTAAGTTGTGGGTCCCATTATAAGTTGTGCATTTAATTATTATTTTTTATTAGTTAAAAGCGCATTTAATGAGAACCTTTGATCTAAGAAATTGATCCTAGCCTTTGGTGTGGTAGTTAAGGTTAGTTATTAGTAAATGAAGTATAAAAAAAGTAAAGGGACAAAGAGAAAAACATACCAGCAGAAAGAGAGAGAGAGAACTAGAGGATGAAGTGTGGTTTCCAACAAGGAGAGAGGGCATGATTTCCAAGACTTAGCAGTCCATTAATGGAGTCGATTTCCAAGAGTGCTAGGGCAGAATTTTGGCACGATTTCCAAGAAAGATTGACAGTAATAAATGCTCAGATCGCACAACATTAATTGTTGGTATAGTGGCATGCATTCCAAGATGGGCCTGACAGTACCGTACAAAAATAAATTTTGGCATGAGTAGGTAAAGTTCAAAGCATTATGGCACGAATTTCAAGGTTTTCTGAGCATTTAATTCAGTCTGAACTGCACTGTACAACAACAGACTTTTGGCATGTGTGAGGGGACCGTACTGTTGCATAGATTTTGAGGTGTACTACTGCAAAAGAAAATGTACAACAATGTTACTGAGTCTGGGTTGTTTGCTTTCTAATTCTCTCAGGAAGGAAAAATAAATTTGTACTAAATTTCAATTGCTCTTAATAAATTTCTTTGTCTAGGGTTTTCCCAAGTGTGGGTTTTGCCGTGGTCAAGGTTGACCAAAAATGACTCTGTATAGTGTTAATGTTCAGTGCTTATGTGTTTGAAGGATTTAGCATGGGTGTTTTAAATCATTAAGGTTTGCAAATTAATCTTTAAATTTAAAACCTAAGTTGCTAAATGTTTGACAAAACATCTGAAAGGGAAAGTTCATGATTTTTGTCATTTTTCTTCAAAACAGACAAAGAATTTGTGAATTGGAGGAGCAGAGATAAGAAGGTATGTGCATTGATTGCTGCTACAGTAAGTGAAGAGATGAATCGACATACTACATTTGCTAAGAACTCTTATGACGCTTTGAAGAAGTTGAAAGATTTGTTTGATTCACATTCAAAATTGGAGCTAATTTAGTTATCGTTGAAGCCCTTCAACTTAAGGTCGAAGGATAATGATCCCATGGCTATGGCATGTGAGATCAAAGCCATTATGTATGGCATTGATGCTATTGGTGTGAGGTAGACCTTGCTCTTTGCCTTCATCAAGGTCGTTTACCTCACATATTCACATTATCTTGAGTCAGTTCAAGCTAGTGACCAACTGAATGTGATGCTCCCTTCCACTAACAGGATGACTAGTAGCCTAGTTGACCTCATAGGCTAGAGCCAATGAAGACAAGGGGATTGTTGCCGGCTAATTCGAACCTCGGGTAATGTGGCAGAAATCTTCAAGCCACTGGGTGCGACCTTGGGGGCAAGCTCGAGCCAAGTGTTGTCACTTTATACTCAGCTCCTCCGTCTAGGCCAACTCCTAGTGAAGCCAAGGGGGGTGGACCCTATAAAAAGTAAATCTAAGGTTGTTTCTAACGATGAAACTACGAAGCAATATATTTTCTAGGAGTGGGTAATCTTTAATTTCAGTTATCATTGAAGCCCTTCAACTGAAGGTCAAAGGATAATGATCCCATGGCTATGGCATGTGAGATCAAAGCCATTATGTATGGCATTGATGCTATTGGTGTGAGGTAGACCTTGCTCTCACTGCCTTCATCAAGGTCCTCTACCTCACATATTCACATTATCTTGAGTTGCTTTAAGCTAGTGACCAATTGAATGTGATGTTCCCTTCCACTAACAGGATGACTAGTAGCCTTGTTGACCCCATAGGCTAGAGCCAATGAAGACAAGGGGATCATTCCTATTGTCACTTAGCTTAGAAAAAAGGTATTTATCTCTAAAAGTGACTAATACCATGGTATTGACCACGGTATTGGGTGTCTGATGGTATTGACCATTGTATGGAGCTTTAGTGAAGTATAAAAAGAAGGGCAACACCTCGACATTATGATATGATATGTTTTTGATTTGATCCCATGATTTGGTGCTCTTATGAGCTAAGGTTTTTCGTTAAAGGTTTTGGTAGAACCTCTTCCATTGTAGTTATTGATTTCGGTGGTGCAACAATTCCACCCTAGTCAATATTATGGAGATTTCACTAAGAATTCTCACTTGAGCTTCATCTTTTGGTTTGACATCATTTTGGGAGAGTGACCAGTTAGTAGTAGAACAACTGTGGCATATTCTAAGTGTTTGATTTGCTTATTGTGTGTTTTCAGTTGCCCTAGCGACCATTAGAGCTTGTAATTTGAAGTTTTGTTCATAATAAAAATGCCAACTATGTCTCTATGTTTTCATGTGTACTTGGAATGAAGGATGTCTATCTTATTTTCATGTACAAGCATTTGATGAAATATTTTGAATGCAAAATTGTTGAAGAAGTTATAGATCAATATAATTTATAATTGTTTTACCATTTTTTCCCATGTTTGCATCAAGGATATTTTAGTGGTATTAGAGAGTGATCTTGCTAGCATACGGAAACATGAAGATAGTGAGAGAGATCTTGGCTGAAAATTTAAAGGGAATAACACCACTTCAACACATGCTTCGGTATCAGGAATATCTAGCAGACTAGCATTGGATGATGAGATATGTGCAGCTCTATCCTTTCAAGACTTTTACACAATCAAGTATGGAAGCTGGCCCAAGGATTTGGACGAGGATTCTTTAAAAGACACGTTAGAAATTGAAGGGAGTTGAGTATGAAGGACAAAAGAATAAGCATGCATCTAGCCATATTGAGGATTTGTGCAGAGAAGAAGACCAAACAACAACTTATGAGGATGATGACACCAATATAATGGATGGGTATACCTCTTATGTAGTTTTAAATCAACAAAAGATGATTTGGCTACAGCTTGTCCTACTTATGGTGACTGTGGAGAGATTGAGGAGCATGGTTACCAGTTGAGTTTCGCATGCTCTTCATCATTGACAACAACAGAGACTTTAGGACACATGAGGGTGTGAGTGACACTCCTGGTTTGAGTGACAATTTTGCATGAGGAGCCGACAGAATTGCAGGTCCCTGAGGAGAGTTTGGACACAAAGAGTCTTGACCATGTGATTGTTTCGTATTGTGGGGATCTTGAGTTGCTTCTATTGGAGAGACCACTAGGGGCTCAAGGCTTAGCCACAGAGGAGATGGCTGAGCACACTCCTGGTGGACCAGCCATCAGGGAAGTATATGCATACATGGATTGGGTGGATAGATATATGTCTGATATGGACGCACATGAGGATACATGTTCAACATACATCAATAGAGTTCATGAGTAGCCCAGAGTCATTACCAGTGATCGGGATAGACTTCCTTTGCTGATATTTGAGATCGAGTATGGAAATGGATTTGTAGACTTCACCTGGTTAACTATGCAAGCCATTGTTCATGGTGCTAGGTTCAACCCTTACAACTATTTCAGATTGGAGTCCTGGGAGAGGAGGATGCTGACAAGGCATGATAGATGAATGGTTATGATTAGAGTGGTGCAACGTTAGCATGGTGGTGCCTTTTTGAGATTAGCTTGGGATCCAAGGATTTCAGTTTTAGATAGTTCAATAGCTGAGATAGAAACGAGAGCTAATGAGATTGGTTCCCTAGTAGAGCAGTCCTTTGAGGAGTTGATCAAGATGTTGCAGTATTGAGTTGCTCTACTTATCGACTATAGTTAGGAGGTTCCTCATGTCAGCACCCTGACGGACCACTTATTGAGTGGAGGATGCTTCACCTCTTTTTGGTTGGTTTGGGACCTTGGTATTATTTCTAGTTTCAGTTTGGGTTAGCTGATGGAGCATCGGGTTGTGGTCGCATTACTTAAGGACAAGCAATCTTTGGGAAGGCAGGAATGTGACGCCCCCTTCCACTAACATGATGACTAGTAGGAAGTAGCCTAACCGACCCCATAGGCTAGATCCAATGAAGACAAGAGGGTCATTCCTATTGTCAGTTAGCTTAAAAAAGACATTTATCTCTAAAAGTGACTAGTAACCTGGTATTGGGTGTTCCATGGTATTGACCCTCTTGTTCCATGGTGTTATATGGAGCTCTAGTGAAGTATTAAAAGAAGGGCAACACCTCACTTGACATTATGATATGATATGTTTTTGATTTGATGCTATGATTGGGTGCTCTTATGAGCTAAAGGTTTTTCGTTAGAGGTTTTGGCAAAACCTTTTCCATTGTAGTTATTGATTTTAGTGGTGCAACGATTCCACCTTAGTGAATATTGTGGAGATTTAACTCGGAATTCTCATTTGAGCTTCATATTTTGGTTTGGCATCATTTTGGGAGAGAGACTAGTTAGTAGTAGAAGAGCTGTGGCATATTCCCGGTGTTTGGTTTGCTTATTGTGTGTTTCCAGCTGCCTTAGCAGCCATTAGAGCTTGTGATATGAAGTTTCATTCATAATAAAAAGATGTTCCATGATTGAGTGCTCTTATGAGCTAAAGGTTTTTAGTTAGAGGTTTTGGCAAAACCTCTTCCATTGTAGTTATTGATTTAGGTAGTGCAACAATTCCACCCTAGTCAATATTGTGGAGATTTCACTCAGAATTCTCACTTGAGCTTCATCTTTTGGTTTGGCATCATTTTGGGGAGTGATCAGTTAGTAGTAGAAGAGTCGTGGCATATTCCCAGTGTTTGATTTGCTTATTGTGTGTTTTTAGTTGCCCTAGCAACCCTTAGAGCTTGTAATTTGAAGTTTCATTCATAATAAAAATGCCAACATTGTCTCTCTTATTTCATGTGCAAGCATTTGATGAAATATTTTGAATGCAAAATTGTTGAAGAAGTTATAGATCAATATAATTTACAAGTGTTTTACCATATTTTCCCATATCTACATCGAGGATATTTCACTGAAAGACCTCAAATTTGACACTTTGGTGGAGAAGATTGCATAATGAGAGAAGGCCTTAGGAAAGAAGATAGTTCAGCTTAGTAGAGAGATCATTCTCAAAAAGGGAAGAGTCAATCACATGATTCTTCTAGAGAAGATGGCAACAAAAGAGAACGTGGAAGAAAGAAATTTAGAGGCAAGGGGGTTAGATACAACCATGGCGAGAGATTTGATCTTCAATGTTTCCATTGTGCCAAGAAAGGACATGAAGTAAAGACATGCAAAATTCCATGGGAGAAGATCACAGAGAAGAAAGAGTAGAAATAAGACAGAGGAAAAGCTCATGAGTTTGGTAAAGCTCCCGAACTTGCTCATTTCATTGTTCCAATTTGTAATGTTGGCATAAGCAAAGTTTTGTTCAATACTTCATTTGCATCTTGGAGAGTTACTTGGTTGCTTGACACTTGCGCAACTTGCCACATGACATTTAGGAAAGATTTCTTTAAAGAATTGAATCACAATGTAGATGGTGTAGTATATTTTGCATATAAATCTAGCCTCAAACCCAAAGAGAATTGGCACAATCAGGCTCAAATTGCCTGGATCCCCTAACTTTCTATTGCATAGTCTTCTCTATCTTCTAGAGTTGCAGAGAAACTTGTTGCCTCTTGTGTACATTCGATAGAAAGGCCATTCCATCCACATATTTGATGGGAAATTTGAGCTAAGGAGATCCTCTGACAACCAAGTCATCATGACTGGATGGGAAGATGAGTGTCGAAGTTGAAAGGGACATTTGCATGAGCACAACATTTTGCACCTCTCTCACCATGATGAAGGTACATTGTCATCCATTCTTTTGTGGCATGTTATATATGTTTATATCATTTATGATAGTCCTTGTTTATTGAAGAAGAATGGTATCTTTGGTTTTCCCACCATTCCAAAGAAGTTGAAACAATGTGATGATTTTAATCTTGGCAAACATAATAATCATCCTTTCCATGATTCAAATTCCAGAGCATATAGAAAATTAGAGTTGATACACTTTGATTTTGTGGCCCCATGCCTGTTGCTTCTGCACAAGGTAATAAATATCTCATGAATTTTATTGATGATTATACCAACATGTATTGGGTTTATTTATGGAAGCAAAAATCTAAGGCATTTGAAATAATTATTTGTGTATGGATTGAAAATGAAGCACAATCTCATATTGGCACTCTTCATAGTGTAATGGAAAAGAATACACCTCTAATTATTTTGAAACCTTAGTCAACATGGGATTATGCATCAAACCAGTGTTCCATATAATCTTCAACAGAATGGTGTAGTAGAAAGAATTGATAGGACACTCTTGAATATGGTAGGCTCCATGTTTCTCAAGAATGTGTTGATGTTTTGGGGTGATGTAATTTTGTGTAGTCTTTTTGAGAAACAAAAGTTCGTCTAATGCTTTTTCCAACAAGACTCCATATGAGATGTGGTATGGACACATTCCTTCGATGAGGCCTCTTGGGGTATTTGGTTCCACCTATTATGCCTTAATTCCAAAGGAATAAAGAAAGAAACTTGGTGCAAGGAGTCGAAAGTGCATTTTCTGAGGGTTCTCAAACACCACCAAGGCATATCAACTTTTCAATGAGATAAATAAACAGTTTATTCTTTCTAGAGATGTGATTTTTCTTGAAATGAATAAACATGACAAGTTCGTGGAGAGGCAACTTGATCGTCTGGATAAATTTACTGATGTAAAGACATATCAATAATTTGACAATGAGATTCCACATCTTGAAGGAGGGATCCCTATCCTGGATCAATCTTTGGAATCTCCTTTTGCAACACCATCTTCCCCTCATAAAGAAGTTCCTACTGCTTCATCAAAAAAGAGGCTCAATTGGATGATGTGATTGAGAGGATTGGAAGATTGACTTTTGAAGAGAATGAAGCACCACCAATGGAGCAACTTGGACCCTCACAGAAAGTTCCGAAGTGAGTCATGAAGACACTTGAAATTGTTCATCTTGATGAAGTTGGAAAGATAATAACCTAAACTTTGACAAGACAAGAAGTTGGAGGTGATGTAAATGATTCAAATTTAGGTGATGTATATGATATGGATGTTTCATATGATCGTGAATTCAATTTATCTACTAACCTTTAATTGCCTTTCTTTGAAGAAGTTGCTTCTCATGATGAGTGGAAAGCAGCTACGCAGAATGAAGTTCATGCTCTCATCAAGAAAGAAGGCTCACTTGACAACCATAAGGTGAACCTTCTGGAAAAAGGTATTGCGCAAAAAGAAGGCATTGACTATGAGACCTTTTCCTCCACAACAAAATGGGCTACCATTCTCATTTTATTGGATTTGGTTGCACATAACAGGTGGAATGTTCATCATATGGATATGAGGACAACTTTCTTGAATGGAGGCTTGAAAGAGAATGTCTTCATGTTTCAACTAGAAGGTTTTGTTGTGAAGGGACAAGAACAAAAGGTGTGCAAACTCATCAAGTCTTGTATGGCTTGAAACAAGCACCTTGTGCATGGTAAAAAGGCTAACCAAGCATCTTTTGAAATTGAAATTCAAACACTTAATCTTGATGATGCAACACTATTTGTTAAGAAAATTGGAAGATCTATTGTATATCTTGTAGTGTATGTAGATGATTTGTTGATGACAAAGAACCATGAAAACTACATTGCATCCATAAAGAAAGATACGAAAAAAGGCTTTGAGATGATAGATTTGGGACATCTTGACTACCACTTGGGAATTGAAGTGACTTAGAATCCAAAGTACTTATTCATCTCCCAGAAGTACATTGGAGAGTTGTTGAACAGGTTTGACATGATAGAGTGTAACCCTCTCTCTACTCCAATGGAACAAAATTTGAAGCTCACATCAAAAGAAGGAAATGAATTTGAGGATGCAACCAAGTACAGATAACTTGTGGAGAGTCTTATCCACCTTACCACCACTAGACTAGATATTTCATTTGTTGTTGGAATTCTTTCCAAGTTCATGGAAAAATCCTGTAAAGGACATTGGTCTACTGCAAAAAGAGTTCTAAGATACTTGAAGGGGGCTGAAGACTTTGGACTCAAATATTATAGGGTGGATGACTTCAAACTGATTTCATATTCTGATTCAGTCTTTGATGGCAATAAAGAGAATAGAGTGTCTACTGTAGATTACCTCACGAGTCTTGGATCAACATCTGATTGTCAGAGATCATGCAAACATTTTGTTCTAGCAAATTCACAACAAAGGTAGAATTTGTGGTAGCTGCAGGAGCAACAAAGGAGATAGTGCGGCTTAGGGAGATACTGGAAGATTTGCAGGATAAATAGGAGAGATCTACTCCCCTTCTGGTTAACAATACTTCAGCATTCAAGTTGGAAAAGAATCCCATATTCCATGATTGAACTAAGCACATCAACACAAAGTACCATTTGATTCGGTATCATGTAGAGGCAAAGACTATTCATTTGAGGCATTGTTTCAGAAGTGAGCAAATTGCAGACATCTTCACCAGAGCCGCTTGGAAGAGAAAAGCTTGAAAAGTTCAGAAAGATTACTCGCAAACACCCCTTCAGATTAAGGGGGAAATTGTTGGATACCTAATCCTATGGGATCATTATCCACTTGCAAATATTGTTAGTATATATGTGAAAATAATTTGAAGAGTCCCATACCTTTGGAAGATGAAGCCCAAAGGTCATGCATTGATGTATTAATACACCATTCTCATTAATGAAAAACCAATCCAGCTTGGAGTTTCCTAGGCTTGTTAATTACTAAAATTTAATATATAGTGGTGTCCATGGAAAGGGCATACTGTGTTCTCAGGAGTGTTACAAAACTTTGCTTGGTGAGGCTAGAGAGTAAGAGTTTGACTCACAAGGTAAATTCTGAACTAATTTTCTGAACATGATGACAATTCTTTTTCTTGTTTGGGTTATATAGACTTAAAAAAGTGTTTGCCAAGTTTTTTATAGGGTTCGTGATTCAAATTTGCCAATCCATGAAAAAATTGGTGAGTACTTGCACCCAGAGTTTGACTTGGGGGAACTCAACAACTACGCCGAATTTTTTAACAAGGGTTTTGATGAAATTTTTGCAATTTCGATTTTGAACTTTAAATATATTTCACACATCTTCTTATCGTACCTTTAACATTGAGGCTTGAAAAATGTGTGAAATTAATATGATCTCAGGAGCTAAAGGCCAGACGTTTTGTATCTTAATTATCCTGTAAAAACTGTTAGGGGAACTGGCCACTTGTCTATTGTTAATTACAAGTTCAAATATTGTGGTTCTAACCTTTGGAGCTCTAAAATGTTTTAATGTCACCTCAATTTATGATTGTATAGCCCATATCACATTGTAAGCACTATAATGTATCATCTTAGTGTGCAGTGAAAGTCAAGTTGATGAATATGATACAATTTAGAAGGTTATGGTTGTTTGATATGTTGTTGATGTGTGATGATTTCATGGCCGGATTTTGCATGTTGCCACTGGCTAATGTTCATGTTTGACACATAATCCTATGACTAATTGTGGCCTATGATATTGGAATGATATGTGGGATACTAGTGTAAAGTAATAAGCTCATCACCAATTCTTTATTGTGATGTTTATAGCATTGATAGATGACATGTATGCCTAGAAGCTTGACAACTCATGGCGGTTTTAATAGGCTTGTTTTGAAAATGTATGGATATGCTCATAACCTTTGCATGGCCTGTATGCTCCAACTCCGGTGGTTTTGACCTATTGCACTTGCAACAAAATGAGACATATTAAGAAGGCCAATAAGTATTTTAGTTCTCAAACCATGTTCTTACGCTTGTTATAGACATGGACATTTATAGACATTTGTCACCTTTACAAAACAATTGTACTAGGTTTGGTTAGATGTAAGAGCTCCACCATTCACTTACGGTTATGCACTTTGCAAAGGGTAATGTCTATGGTTTAATGTGAAACCTATGTTGCAGGAAACGTGGGCCCCAACCCACGTTTTTAATGATTGGATTAGGNAGAGCCTAGAGGAGGGAGGCATAGGGTGTTATTGATGAATAGGATCTCAATCTAGGCAATGATTTGTCGACATGTATGATTTATGATTTATATTTCACATTTATTTTTTAAAATAAAAAATGTTCTTGCTCATATATATATATATATATCTCGCATTTCCCCGTTTCCAAAATTTTGGGGGGTCACCTTTCCCCTGTTTCCCCGTTTCGTGCAACTTAGTGTGAAACATATTGGTAAATATCCACTTTAAAAAACATTGAATACAAGCTTTGTGGATATCAATTGTAATCAATAAATCAAGGCTGTTCTTGTGATCCAGCGGTGGATATTGAAGGAGAGAAACCTATGTAGCTTAACCCAATACTTTATACAACCCATTGTTATGCTACATGTTTTTTCGGAGGGGAAAATATTTAGTCTCGAGCTTGCATTTCTCGTGTTCCCATTGTAGTGCATTTGTGAGTTTGAATCCATGAGAATGAATTGTGGAGATTGAGGACTTTGAATATATGTTTTGGCTTGACTTTTTAGTCTGAAGAACTTAATCAAAACTAAGTTCAACCACTTCGTTAAATCTTCGTTCCTTACATTTTCTATTTGGAGGAGGTTCGATTTAGGCAAATATTGAAGGGAAAACAAGCATGGATGCCATTCAACCATAAGTTTGAAGGGCGCTGGAAATAAGGTAACTAAAATTCATATAAACAATCACTAGTATGCCTTCATTTTGTGTGTACTTAATGAGAAAGATAACTTGGAATTTCTTGAATAAGCTTTCAACTTTGCCTATTCTCTTTATTCCTCGTAACCTACTTCAAAATTTCTTTTGCATGCATTTTTGCCTTTGGTTTTCTCCTTATTCAACGAGTATTTGACCAAGGATGACCATGTCTGCAACCTTTGAAATTTCTTATGGCTTTACCAACTATGGCAAGTTGTCTTATTGCTAATGATTTGGAATGAGACCATGGTCAGTTTCAATGGTTTGTCTTTTATAGTAATACAAACAACTCAACTCTCTCTCTTGGATCCCTCTTTGGTTAAAATAACAGATGCTTCAAATGGATCTTGTTGGTACTATTTCCAGCCTCAGCTTGACAAAATTTTAGACAAATTTTCACTACCGACAAGGGTTTACCTAACTATTCTTAGGCATAGTGTAAATGGCTGTAATTTTTTTAAATCAGGTCAGACTTTGCCTCTTGGGGTTTGAATTTAGATCATAACATGTTAAAGTTTCTTTGATGACAATGTGATAGCTTAACAGAAGAATTTCTCATTCTTGTTGATTTTTGCTTGTAATAATCTTGTTGGAAGAGCTGTAGCGACCTTGTTTGGAGTTCACACATATTATGTAATATGAGTAGGTTGCTGTATGTGTGTTGGGGATCCAAATCTTCATCTTACTTTAGTTTTCATCACTCATATGGTGGGCTATAGGTTCTCGACCATTTGAAAGATTGCTTGCACCTACCCTTTTGATTTGATACATGCTTGGATGTTTTATGAATAGGGTAAGTCTACTTGTAGTATGACAGTACAACCATACTATAGTTATTTTGTAGGTTAGAAATGGCCATTTGCAACTTGGATACTTGGGCCAATTTTTATTTTGTAGGTTAGAAGTGGCCATTTGCAACTTGGATACGTGGGCCAATTTAGCTTATGAATTTATATCTGTGCATGAGATTTTGACCTGGAATCTAAACTCACATTCCTACAGGCACATATTGTGATAGCATGGAAAATCATGCAAGTTTGCATGCTAAACATTAGGAGGGATCCTGTTTACTTATGAAAGAGCAATACATACGAAGGATGAAGTAAAAATATGTGTTATGTAGAGGTTATCTGAGTTGAGCCTGAAACTGAATCGCAGTTGGTTGGAAATAGGAAGTGTTAGGTGGAAATTGTTTACCTATAAGTTTCATGACACCTTGCTGAGTCTTACTTTGTCACTATTTCACTTATAATCCCAATTGCTCATGCAAATTCCCTTGCCAACCGATCTCTTATGTGCATGCGTATTTGCTGAATGGTTTCTGCTGTGTTTGAAATTGACTGTATTGATATTTACTGCTTGAAATGACTAGTCAGAGTATGGATTTGCTAGTTTACCAAAAAAATAAAAGGAATGGCTGAGGTGCATGCAAGATTATAGAAGAGTTTCATCAATTTGAAAATAGTGTACTTGAATGGACACAAATTTCTTATAATGGAAACTTCTTTTGCCTCAACAGCGCTACCCTCATAGACAGGATCATTATGAATTGGTGTTCGAGTCAGCTACTGATGATGTTATCAACATGTTTCATTTTAGACAGGATAGACAATGATGTGTTTGATTACGCATGGATTGTAAGATATCGTTTGTTTGATGGACCAGTTCAGTACATTTTTAGTGTGAACAATTATGCAGCATAATTGGAGCTTTATATGTATTTTGGATGATGATCATGAGTTTTGAGTCGATGTAATTAGTCAGTTGCATGTGGTGACAGTTTGACAGTGGAATATATATATATATATATATATCCAAAACATGGTTGCCAATGGTTATTGTTATAATGAGCCAATAATACATAATGAAAGTCATTCAGAAGTCTAGTTCTCATGACCTAGTTCACTTCAAAATTCATACTCCAGTTTTAAAAATTAAATACTCCAGAAATTATTTCTTGGAGGAAAATCAAGGGGTAGATATGACCTTTCATTGCACACTCAGCCTTCTATAAAAGAGGAGGAAGACCTGATCAAAAGGAGGGAAAAGGAGAGAGAGTGGGTATTTCTTTGTTTTTTTATTACATCATATACGAGCTCATTCTCTTAGTTTTCAGTAGCCTAATAGTGATAGCAATGGCATGCATGCTACAATCTAAAGTCCAGCATTAGGATGAAAGCAAAGTTGCTTCCCTTTGGAGGGAAATTATGTTTATTTGGTTCATGAATGTATTTCTCTGCACTGTCTATGATTAATTTTGCCATGAATATAGATACCCTTTAGACAATCTAAGTGTGGGGTTAGTAAAGCCTCTATGATATCTAGGGCTTCATCATGCTTGAGTTTATTTTGTTGTGAACAACATATTATCTTGTAAACATCTTGTTTACTGAAATCCATGCCTATTGTTGGGACTACTTGACTTACTATTCACTGTACAGGGAAATTCAATTTATGATAAATATTTCTTGGGCATACCTTCACTCGTCTGCGTTTGTCTATTCTATTTGCTTCACAACTTTTCTTGTTTCAACTTGCAAGCATTCTTTAATTTTTTTTCTTTTATGAAGTTGATGTATATATGCACCTTGTATTTGATGATTACAATCAACTTCCCACATTCATAGCTTGTCGATGTTAATAGTCAATTGTACATGTGAAAGTTTCAGCTTACCAGATCATGGTTACAATTTCAATCTTTTATTTTATGGCCAGTAATTAATTTTTCCTTAGATTTCAAATTTGCTGAAAAGATAGATGGGGACACATTGATAAACAATGAATCACAGAGAAAACCAAACATAAGATGTACCCTGGAAACCCCAATGGAGAAAACCAACAAACAATTTGGTTTTATTGAAGATTTGTTAAACAACACTTACAACACCGTATTTCCTGATATGACACACCAGATCTTGGACTCCCGACTTTACCTTGCTGCAACTAAGCCCAAATCCTTAGCAATATTAATGAACCCTGGCTTGAGTGCATCCCTCACTCCCAAGCCTTCGAGAGACTCCCTCTCTTGGATTTGATCACTCATTATCAATGATATTACACACATTGACAATGACCACCACAAGAGATATGACTCACTCATGCAACCGTGTCTATACAACTCTCCATAGACTATTATAACATTCATTTTATGCAAATACTATGGTCAATACCATATGACACCCAATACCATGGGACACCAAATACAATTAACCTTTTTTACTTAAAGTATTACAGAAGACACTTTTGCAAAGTCTATCTAGAGAGTTACTTTTTCGGATGACTTTTACATGTTAGACACCCCCATGTAGAAGTACCTATCCGAGCTACAAAATTTAGCACTCCCTCTTAGCGAGAAAAGTACTTATGGACGAATATCGTCCAAGATCAAACACATCCTTTACAATTGTAGTTGCTCCCTCTTAACTGAAAGATCCTCATGCTACCTACATTGGACTCTAATATGGAAGTTCTCTCATCCATGAATATCATCTCGTACTTGATACTGTATGCCATCTCTACAATTTCTGTAGAACTGTGTCCCTACTTCTCTGAACAACTGCTAAATTTTTTTGCAAGGCTTGCCCAACTTTGTCTTGGGTTTGCTCCAACTTTTTTGGGCATTTTTTGTGTTAAAAGTTTTAGTTTTTTTCAAAAAATTTGACAAACTTGTACTTCAATGCAAATTTAAACTGTAAAATAATAGTGAAGTAAAGAGTACAACAGTAGTAAAAGTTTAGCGCATAACAAATATAATTTTCATCTCTCTCAACTTTAACACTCACCAAGGATCACTGTGTTAAAGTTAGCGTTTTAACAATTGCAATAATACACACATGAATCATGAAAAATATCTCTGAAACAAAATAATGAACAATAGGACAATAGTCAATAATTCTAGCTAACAAAACACAAAAGATCTAATAACTTATTTGATGATATGGATTAAGTTGGACCTTCTTTATACTCAGAATTTGCTTTCATATCAAATCTTGCCTCTCACAGGAAACTCAATTGGGAAAATCTGATTCACAGCAAGACCCAGGAGCTAAGAGAATCTTCACAACTCAATAATTTCACTAATTATGCAAAAAAACAATGAAAATAGCAAAATTAACATAGAGGAATAGTGCCAATAATTGAAGTTTCTATTACTTTCGAACATGTAAATATGTCTGGAATATGTTTATAATACAATAGGTGAAAATCATTAGCCTTTGGAGACAAATTGGATGCATACATGTGGTAGGACTAGATTGGACCTCAACCCCCCCTAGGTGGACCAATGAGCTCCCAAACCACCTCAAATGACCACGAATGGCCATGTGTACATGGGTGAAGCATGCTATGACATAAACAACGGTAGGATAGGTGTGCTGGAGTGCATGGGTGAGTGGGAGTGGCTCTAGGCAGCAATAAATGATTCAAAAGAGTAAAAAACACTCAAATACAATGCATGGGTGCCTTTGGTCAAACCAGTTCCACGTTTCAAGGAGTGAGAGCACCCCAAAGACAAAACTGTCGTTAATGAGGGCGCATGAGTCTCTTGAATGATCAAATGTGGGCGCTTGGGTGCATTAATGAGTCCAAAACCCCCAAATGCCGGATCAACATAACCAAGGTTTGGACCATATGACATAAGTACAAAACAAATGAAGATGTGTCCTAGGTGTATGTGATCATGGTACTAGGTGGTATGATGCTCTAACACTTCCCCTTAAGCATGACTTAGTGTAACCATATCAAAAGTTGAGGCGTTGGCAGTTAAGGCTCATGTCACCTTTTACAAAAAATTATTTGTCCATATAACCAAGGCAAGGAGGAAAACCTCATGGGAACAAAACCTCCCCTCTGAAATGGACATGGAGCAAAATATGAAAGTGAATACCAGTGATCACCATGTGTCAACCACTCCAAGGAGTGACCTCAGATAGGTGACTGTCTTCTCTGTGAAGTTCTCGGTGAAGATGTCTACAGTTTGCTCTGCAGATGGGAAATACTGTAATGATATCACCTTCTCATGCATCGATATCCGGATGTAGTGCATGTGTATCTCAATGTGCTTGGTCCTCTGTCTCTGTATTGGATCGGTGGAAATCTTGATTGCACTTTGATTGTCACACCAAATGACAGTGGGTGAATCAAATGCAAAACCAAGTTCTTTAAGAATGCCTTGCAACCACACACATTGTGTAGCTACATTCACTGTTCCTTTGTACTCGACCTTAATCGATGAAACAGATATAGTGTGTTGTTTCTTACTTGACCAACATATGGGACCATGTGCAAGCATGACAACATAACTTGAAGTGGACTTTTTGTTAATGGAATGTCCAACCCAATCATAATCAATAAATCCAACTAGTTCTAATCGAGAACTAGCAACATATGTTGGAGACATTTACTATCATACACATTCTTTTGGTTAAATTGACCTAGTTAAACCACTATCCTAAGTATAATTGACATTAATTGACATCAGTGGAGCATTAATTGCCATCATCCAGTCACACCCATGCCTACCTACAGTCAAGGAGGCTAACTGGAGCACTCCGGGGGTGATCTGAGTGACATTAATGCACCTAATTGCTAACTCGGGTTACAATCAGTTCAACCAGTCAGTTAAGGCGCCTCTTGTCATTAAATATATTATTTAATGATTATTTATTATTATTTAATGATCTGGAGTCAACAAGGCGCCTCCACCAACTTCTGATGGTCAGTTCAGCTTCAGTTAACCTCATCAGGGTTAATTGAAGTCATGGAGCACTAGCACTTGATGGTTGGCTTGCTATGACATGTGTTTGATCTCCTTCAATTGAGATTTAGTCATTTATTGCACTCCGACTTCAATTAGGGTTTGGTGAGTCAATTAGGGTTTTGGTCAAGTGGTTAACTGAGTGTGAACCAATGGTTGAGAGTCAGTTAAGCTAGACTCACTCACTGAATTCGAGTTGTCTCCTTAGGTATTCGAATTCTTCATGGAGTTAAGCTATTGCTTGACATTGGTATTGTAACCATTCATTGTTTATTAAATATATAGAGAGGAAACCAATTCCGGTCTCGATTAACACCATTTCATGAGTATTTGTTGATTATTCGTTCATGAGATTGATTCTTAGTTCCTAGATCATGTGCAATAATTAATATGGTATCAGAGCATACGGCGGGACGAAGATCTCTCTCTCAAGAACAAGCTTTTTGGCAGATTTTTCCATGAAAAGTGAGCAATAGCTCAAAATTCCAGCACTACACCAGAAGCCAAGGCTTAGCACTCAATATCCCAAGTAAAGAACTTGTTGATCAAGCTTGCTTGATTGACTATGCTGGGTGTGATGAAAGCCTAGAATGTGCAGGCTGTCCGACCTTATTTTTCCCTTTCTGTTTTGATTTTTAGGTTTCTACAGGTGAAGCATTTGCTATAGCATATACAGATGACCTCCTCAGTACCTCTCTTGACTCCATACAATTTCCACACATGGAAAAATAAAATGGAGGTTCAGTTGCGATCCAAAGGACTCCATAGAGTCGCAATGGACACTGAAGTTGAGCCTGGATCCGCCATAGAAAAATCAAGATTCTTGAACAAGAAGGATGAAGCCTTCGGTTTCTTGTGCCTCTCTATTTCCGAAGACCTTCTCTTCCATGTTACAGATCTGAAGACACTGAAAGAATTATGGGACAAATTGGAATCTCTATATGGAAAGCATGATGACTTGAGAGTTTACCAACTCGAAAATGAACTCATGTCTCTCCAACCTTCCAATTTCGAGACTCTGAATGATTTCTTTACAAAGTTCAAGCATCCTGTTTTCCTCTTGAAGCAATGCAAAGTGGAGAAGGCAGATGATCAGCTCATCCTAGCCATCCTCTCCAAACTCGGGGCTGATTATTCAATTTTTGTTTCTACATTCTGTGCGGGGAAGCTCACAACCGCCGGATGGAAGATGCCTACACTCAATGCCTTCATTGAGTCCCTAAATAATGAACATGACAATCTTGTCCAGATGGGGATCATCCGATATTCCCGTGATCAAGCCCTCCATGCCTCGGGGCCCAAAGATCTGAAGGGTAAATGAAAGTAGCAGAAAAATCAGAAAACTAAATTTGATGCTCCCAAGTCTAGAGTTGAAAATCAGCAGCATGATGAATCTTTCGGCTCAAGGAAGAACAAAGGAAAATGGCACAATGGGAAAGAAAAAGTCAGGTGTTCTTACCGCGGGAAGGGTTTTCACCCTGAACATGCCTGCATGAAGAAAAAGCTTGATGAAGCAACCTCTCTCCTTGAGAGGAATCACATCAATCTTCTGGAGAGCTTTCGGAGGAGAGATCACCAAGATCGGGAACCACAGCATGAGAAAGGTCATGCCTTCATGGCAAGCACTTCGAAGTCCAAATCACTGCTGATTGACAGTGGAGCTTTGAATCACATGATGGTTGAAAAAGACTCATTTTCATCCTTGGAGACCGACAAATCCATCCCCATCCACATGGGAGATGACTCCACCATCATTTCCGAAGGACAAGGTACTGTAGATCTAGAAAATGGTTTTTTTTCTAATGTTTTGTATGTACCGTCTTTAGCAGCAAATCTCCTTAGTGTCTATCAGATGACACATACAGGAATGCCTAAGAGAGTTTCTTTCAGCCCAAATGATGTTGAGATAACAGAAATTGCATCCGGGAAACTCATTGCAAAAGGGCTTGCAAATCATCATGCAAAAGCCAATGAGTTCTCTCACTTTGTTGCGGATGCAAAGCCCACCGCTCTGCGAACTCATGGAAATGAGGTTAGTAGGCTGTGGCATGAAAGGTTTGGCCATCTTAATTTCAAATATTTGCAGCAATTACAGAAAAACTCCATAGTTGAAGGCCTCCCGGTCATCAAGGCAACCACGGGAGTTTGCAAGGGCTGTGTGATTGGAAAACACCCTGAGCACAAGTTCGATCGGGGGAAGGCTAATTGAGCTACAAGCATATTGGGGCTGATACATTCTGATATCAGCGGTCCCGTGCCTGTCACATCCATGAATGGATCAAGGTACCTCCTTACTTTTATAGATGATTTTTCAAGGTATACATGGGTTTTCTTTCTAAAAAAGAAATCAGAAGTATGTGAAAAATTTTCTGAATTGAAGGTTTTGATCGAAAATGCCTCTGGGCTTAAGATCAAGATCTTGAGATTTGATAATGGAAGGGAGTATGTCAGTAATGAGTTGCTGTACATTTGCTTCCAAAGTGGTATTCAGGTCCAACATTCAATTCCCTACACTCCCTAGCAGAACGGAGTAGCGGAAAGGAAGAATCGGTCTCTCAAAGAGATGACCACCTGTATGTTGGAGTCAAAGAAGCTTGCTGCAAATTTGTGGGCTAAAGCCATGCATGCTGCAGCATACATTCAGAACAGGGTGCCACATTCATCAGTGAAAGGAAAGACTCATTTCGAAGCATACTTCAGACACAAGCTAAATGTGTCGAACCTACGGGTGTTTGGGTCCACTGCATGGGCCCGGATTCCGCTTGATAAAAGAAGGGCTTTGCAACCGCAGAGCATAGAATGTATGTTTATTAGGTATCCTGATGAATCTAAAGGATTCAAGCTACTGGATATCAAGACCAAACAGATCATCATCGAGAGAAGTGTCAAGTTCGATGCGCCTCTTCAGGAGGTGGAACAAGTGAAGGAGAAAACTGCTGAATTTCCTTCCTGTTCCACTGAATATTTGGATGATGAAATTGGGGGTGATGACCATGATTTGGATCCTTTGATTTCTGATATCAGTGTGTAGCAATCATCAGATACTGAATCAGAACCTGAAGTGCAAAATCATCTTCCTACATGGGCCCAACAGACACTCTCCTCCACAGGAGACAACATTGGAAATCCGAATGATCCAAGGAGAAGTCGGCCTGATTTCTAAAGAGCAGGTATTGCGCTCTCTTGTTCTGATAATTTGCTGTCCGAAACTTGCTATTTGATGATTAGTTCAGATCCAAAATCCTACTACCATGCTCAGAATGATCCGAGATGGCAAGTTGCCATGGATGAAGAGATGAATTCTCTTCAGAAAAACACTACTTGGGAGCTAGTTTCTCTTCCTCCGGGAAGGAAATTGGTTCAATGCAAGTGGGTGTTTCGGACAAAGGTTGCTGCTGATGGAAGCACCTGCAAATATAAGGCAAGGCTGGTAGCAAAAGGTTTCTCTCAGGTCCAAGGAGTGGACTACCATGAGACATTTGCACCGGTTACAAAAATGGACTCCATCCGTCTTGTTTTGGCTATTTCCGCATCCAAGCACTAGGAGGTGCATCACATGGATGTTAAGTCAGCCTTTCTGCATGGAGATCTTCATGAGGAGATATACATGAAGCAGCCTGAGGGCTACATCACTGATCCATCTTTGGTTTGCAAGCTAAAGAAGTCACTATACGGGTTAAAATAGGCCCCAAGAGAGTGGTATTCCAAGATGGATGCCTTCCTTCTCTCGCAAAACTTTCAGAGATGTAGATCAGATCCAAATGTGTATTTACAGCAGCATGATGGTCATCTAATTATCATTGTTTTATATGTTGATGACTTACTGATCACAGGTAGCACAATTGCCTCCATTTCAGCCATCAAAACTGCTATCCACAATGCCTTTGAAATGAGTGATTTGGGGCTTCTCAAACAATTTTTGGGGCTCGAAATCGAACAAAATTCTGATGGGATTATGGTCACTCAGTCCAAATACATTTCAAACTTGTTAGTCAAGTTTAACATGGCTGAATGTAGGTCTGCACCATTCCCTTTCCTTTCAGGGATCAGCCTTGAAGAAGGAAAACACACACCTCCCATGGATTGCACTATCTATCGACAATTGATTGGTAGCTTGTTGTACTTGACACATTCTAGGCCTGATATTTGTTATGTCGTGAATGCTGTATCAAGATACATGCAACAGCCTCATGATCTTCATTGGAAGGCAGCCAAGAGGATCCTCCAGTACATTCAGGGAACCAAGACCTACGACATTCACTATGCTGCAGACTCCAAGCTAGAGCTGGTTGGATACACAGATTCCGATTGGGCGGGTGATTCTATTGATCGGAAGTCAACTTCTAGATATGTATTCATGTTTGGTGGTGGCCCTATTTGCTGGTCAAGCAAAAAGCAGGCTGCCATAGCACTATCTTCAGCAGAGGCCGAGTATCAAGGAGCGGTGAATGCTTGCATCCAAGCAATTTGGTTGCAAGATATTCTTTCAGAGTTTGATCTTGGTAGTACTTTGTCCACTGTCCTCTTTTGTGACAACCAGAGTGCTATTAAGATATCCACGGATCCAGTTACCAGGCAAATGATCAAGCATGTAGAGATTCACATGTACTACATCAGGGAGTTAGTGCATGCCAGGACCATCATTCTGCAATACTGCCCGACTAATGAGCAAATTGCAGACATCTTCACCAAGAGCTTTTCAGAAAATAAGTTCACTTACCTCCGTTCACTGTTGGCGGTGAGTTCATCAGGGTGATCCAGACTACTTTCAGTGTTCAGCTTGAGGGGGGGGTTTTCCCATTGGGTTTTTCCTCTTTTCCTCACTTAGTTTGTTTTGAGCATTGTTTCAGTTTCAGCATTGTACAGGGTGACCTATGGCCTTAGTTGCTAGGGCCCTAGCATTTTATGCATCTATGTTTTCTAACTCTTCCCGAGTATAGCTTAAGGGGGGGTGTTGGAGACATTTACCATCATACACACTCTTTTGGTCAAATTGGCCTAGTTAAACCACTATTCTAAGTATAATTGACATTAATTGACATCAGTGGAGCATTAATTGCCATCATCCAGTCACACCCACGCCTACCTATAGTCAAGGAGGCTAACTTAGCCTTCTCCTATAGTCAAGGAGGCTATCTGGAGCACTCCGGGGGTGATCTAAGTGACATTAATGCACCTACTTGCTAACTGGTGGTTACAATCAGTTCAACCAGTCAGTTAAGGCGCCTCCTGTCATTACATATATTATTTAATGATTATTTATTATTATTTAATGATCTGGAGTCAACAAGGCGCCTCCACCAACTTCTGATGGTCAGTTCAGCTTCAGTTAACCTCATCAGGGTTCATTAAAGTCATGGAGCACTAGCACTTGATGGTTGGCTTGCTATGACATGTGTTTGATCTCCTTCAGTTGAGATTTAGTCATTTATTGCACTCCGACTTCAGTTAAGGTTTGGTGAGTCAATTAGGGTTTTGGTCAAGTGGTTAACTGAGTGTGAACCAATGGTTGAGAGTCAGTTAAGCTAGACTCACTCACTGAATTCGAGTTGTCTCCTTAGGTATTTGAATTCTTCATGGAGTTAAGCTATTGCTTGACATTGGTATTGTAACCATTCATTGTTTATTAAATATACAGAGAGGAAACCAATTCCGGTCTCGATTAACACCATTTCATGAGTATTTGTTGATTATTCTTTCATGAGATTGATTCTTAGTTCCTAGATCATGTGCAAGAATTAATAACATAGTGTATCCTGAAGTGTTTGGTTCCTTGCACATAATGCCAGATCCTTTTAGCAGCCTTCTAATGGATCTCATAAGGCTCCTGCATATACCTTGCAACAACACCTACTGCATAAGCCAAATCAGGTCGAGAGTGTGTGAGATACAACAAGTTCCCAACTAGCTGTCGATACAGTGAGCTGTCCACCAATGGAGATGAACCAAAATCACCTAGTTTCACTCTTGAAAGGAAGAGACACTTGGGTGCCTTACATTCAACCATTTTGAACTTCAATAACAGGGCTGCAACATACTTTGATTGGATGACCTTGATACTTGCATTAGATTGCTCAATCTCCAAGCCAAGAAATTGTTTCAACAATCCGAGGCCAGTCATTGAAAACATACTATGCAAAGAAGACTTAATTGAACCTATTCTAACAATGCAACTTTCAATGATCAAAATATCATCAATGTTATCCGCCTAAATGGCACCTCTCTGTCCAAGTGCCGACATTCCTTATGTTGGTACACAAAAGGACATCTATGGATTGAGGTTTGCCCATGGTACTCTTGATGAGCTTCTTATAATACATTCTTCCCCAATCCAGATGGTTACTTTGCCATTTTTTACTTTGTTGAGTTGTATTCGCGACTCATCTTTTATACAACTCGCGAGTCATTCGCGAGTCCTGGTTGATGCAAGTCGCGAATCTATGTATTCCCGGGTTGCCCTTATGATAAGTCGCGAATCATTCGCGGGTTGCTCTACTACATACCCGCGAATGTGTCCCTTAACATTTAAAAATAAAAACACTCGCTGATTGGAGATTTGTTAAGTTATTTAACTTAATTTTCTTAACTGCTACAACTTCCCCAACCTTCGAGAACTGCCTTATTTCACCCATATAAATACAGGCCTTGGGGAGGGTGTTGATAGATAGACTTGGAGAGCAAAGTTATGCTGTTGGATTGTATACAGAAGTCTTTGGAGCAGTGGAACTCATAATCCTTTGGTTGCAGAGGAGTCATTGTCTCAGATGTTGGGTTGTAACCTGAACTCTTTCCATTATTGATAATAAAGAGATTACTTCTTCCATATGTGTTTCATGTTTTGTGGTTTGATAAATGTTTATGTTTATGCTTATGCATATTATATGTGATTTATCTAACCTGCTTATATATATATATGAATCATCTTGTATCTGGAAGATTGTTTCTTGACAGGTGAAAGAGGAGCAACCTTGAAGACTTTGGAGGTGAAGCAGAACGGATCGACCTTCATTAATTGAGTAAGTCTTTCTAACCCTCCTATTTCCTATTCTGTACTTTATAAGTCAATTGTCTGCAAGTAATTGAGTATGTTGGTAACCCCAGACCTATGGTTATTTGGTGTATATTCCTTTACAACAGAACTGGCGACTCCGCTGGGGATAGCCTAGACTGCTGTAAGTTGCCTCTGTCCTCCTGACCAGTCTCTGCCTGTGAGTCTGTTTGTGATTTTTATCCTGGTTCTTATTTGCTTCAACATTTGAAAGTCTTGGGTTTTTTCTTGATTTTTTGAGAATTTTTTTATACCCATTCGCGAGTTGTCTTTCTAGACAGTCGCGAATACTGGTTTGCATTCGCGGGTTGTAATATTAGACAGTCGCGCATCATTCGCGACTTGTTCTCATACACAGTCGCGAATACTCCTGGAAATTGGGATTTTTAAGTTAAAGTTTGCTTGTTCTTTTCTTGGTATAATCCCTATTTTTTGAGTGGATTTTCCTTATGAATGCTGTGTAGCTTGTTTGAATACATTGGGTGATCACACTTAGTGCTTTTTCGAAAGCCCTTGAGTCTTTTTGGCTTGGATTGTTTACTGTTTGCATCCTGAAGTATTTTGGCCTGTTTGGGTAGTAGGTTAAAGTGTCTTTGTCCAAACCAGTGATCAGGGTCTTAGGTTATGTTTCTCTATTCTGTCTTTGACAGTGGCTGGCCGTCACTTGCCCTTGTAAGTCTGCAGTGATTTTTTGTCATTGTTTGCACCCAAGCTAGGGTTCCTAGCCTTCCTTTATTGGTTGTCTTTTGGTTCTGTCAGTCGGTTTGCTTCAGTTTGTTGCTTTCAGATAATTTATTTGATTCAAGTTTGCTCAAGTACAATGTATTGTAGTTTTTCTTTTGCTTTTATAAAAGAAAATTAAAAAGAACGTATACTTGTTTTCGCTACTTTCCCCCCTACCTCTTTCTTTGGCTTGACCTTGTTGGACAAGGTACTGAGCAACCTTTGTTTGTAGGTTTAGATTGATACTTGGGACTTCTTTACATTTGTTTATGTCAGTCTTTTTGTTTAGTCTCTTCATTCCAAAGTTGTTGGCTTGTTTACCTTTGTAAGCCTTCCTTTTAGGAGAGGTTGATATCTAACTTTAGGGAAACCTAGGGTTTGTTTGTGGGGTATAGAGTAGTTGTCTATTTGCTTTGCTTACAGTACTTGCTTGCATTAGTGGATAGGCTGTTTTTTCTTTTGCATTTATAAAAGAAAAAGACAAAAACATATGTTTGCTTTATATGCATGTAGATTAGGGTTTTAGTCTAGATAGCATAGCATATCATTGTTTTTGGAAAAATATAAAAAAAATTTTGTTCTTTTTGGCTTTCAAGTTTCTATTTGAAAAAGAAATATAAAGAGAATAGTTTTTGCTTCTTGCATTTCATTTCTCTTTGCTTAATCTTTTGTTTCAATTTTTGAGTCAAAACACCACATCAGTTTCATGCCATTTACCCTTTGACTAATAACAGCCCTTAAAATAAACGATATAATTTTAAAAATTGCTAGTAAGTTTTATTTTATAGGGTCATACACCAACTAGTTTAGGCTAGGCTTGTGGGATAGGGAGTTTAAACTCCCCACAAGTGTTAAATTTCAGACCTAGTTGGCCTATCACTAGGTAAATCCTTTTCTATGTTGACTGTATCTGGGAAGCTCCTCTCAAACGGGAGTTAAGCACGAGGCCGCATGGAGGCTTGGACAGAGGAGATAACCCTTCGAATCCTTGTCAAAGCGTAACTCAAGACTTTTATGCATCTGGGGATTCTGTCCTAGACAGAGTTTCGGGCTCAGCTACCCTGCCCATGCGTACGAGTCCGACTTGCGACTGTTCCCCCAGACTGTCAATATAGTTAAGGTAGCCTTTAGTCTCTTTGACATCTAGGGTTCATACACAGGTACACCGGAAGGTTATTTCTGGTTGACCTTGGACAGACTTGGAAGGTAACCCCGGTAGAAAGTGTGGGAGGGTGGTGGGTGATTCCTCCGCTTGTGCCTAAGAACATCTACAGGGACGCCAAGTAACTGTCTATCAGCTTTCTTCTGGAAAGTATATCTTATACCTGTTTGTATGTTTGGCTTTAGGAATTTTTAGTGAGTGCTGTGTGGTTTGTCTGTACTTAGTGTGCCTTTAGGTGTGTGCTTTGTAACTTTGGTTGCTTATCAACCTCAGACTTTGTCTCATAGTTTGAAACTATGGCTAGCACCTCTTTGAACACCAACCAAGAGATCCTTTTGCCGAGAACTCCTTGTACTATTCCTCTCATAGGGAATGTTGGTGTTCCCTTGATGGCCACCCTGAATCTTCCTGGATTCACCCTAGGGCTACTCGTGTGGTTGTTTTCCACTCCAACTGTCCTGAATGCTCTTGATGCTTTTCAAGTAAGCTCCTTATATCAAGAGCATCAAAACACTGCTTCCCCTTCACCTGTAGTTGATTCTCCTCCTCCTTCTACCTCATGCGGTGAAAGTACTGATACTAATAACCGGCAGTCTAAAAGGAGTAAACGAAGGAGGAATATGAAGAAGGCACATAAGCAAGGGGGCACCCGTTCAACCTCTGTAAGTCAAGTTGAACCTCACCACCCAGCCTCTGTGGTTCATGCTGGGGGCACCTATCCAACCTCTGCAGGCCATGTTGGATCTAAGCACTCAACCTCTGCACGTCAAGTTGATCTTCACCATCTAGCATCTGTTGATCATGATGGTGGGATCCTTCCAACCTTTCCAGGTCATGTCGGATCCAGTCACTCAGCCTTTGGTGTTCATGCTGATGGTACTCGTTCAACCTCTGTTTTTCAAGTTGAACCTCCCCATCCAACCTCTGTTGTTCATGTTGGATCCATCCACCCAACCTTTGTTGTTCATGCTGGGGGCACACACTCAACTGCTGCAAAGCAGATTGATCTTAACCATTCAACCTCTGTTGTTCATGTTGGTGGTGCTCATCCAACCTCTGCAGGCCATGTTGGATCTAGTCTCTCAGCCTCTGTACTTCATACTGCAGACAATCCATCAACCACTGCGAGTCATGTTGACATCGTTGAAAAGACTACCCGTTCAAAACACAAGCCCAAGTTTCCTTGTAAGCTTTGTGAGGGAGATCACCTTACTTATAAATGCCCTTCTATCGCGGAGGTGCGAAGAGTTTGGAGTCATGGTCATCCTGTTTTTGAACATCCTGAATCTTTTCAACAACCAGCCTCTCTTCGTCAGGTTGGACCCAGTCACCCAGCCTCTGTAGTTCATGCTAGGGGCAAACTCTCATCCTCTACAAGTCATGTTGAGAGCAAACAGTCATCCACTGCTAGTCATGTTGACACCGTTGAGAAAACTGGTCGTTCGAAGTGCAAACTTAAGTTCCCTTGTATGCTATGCGAGGGAGATCATCTTACTCACCTGTGCCCTGCTATCCCAGAGGTGCGAAGAGTGTGGTCCAAGACTCCAGAATTTCCTTCTCCTGAACACCCTTTAGTTTCTCAACAACCTATTCAACCTTTGGTTGATCAAGTGGTCGAACCAATCTCAGATTTGGTCGATCCCACTCTTCTTTCGAAGAGTGATCCTGATGTGATTGAACCAATGTCATCTTTGGTCAATCCCACTCTCCCTTCGGAGAGTGACTTTCACGAAGCGGTTGAATCGATTCCATTATCGATCAATCCCACTCTTCCTTTGGAGAGTGAAGTGTCTACTAGTCACATTTTCTTCACTGCCAGTTCAGAACTTACTGAACAAGGGGGCACTGAACTTGCTTCGGATCAACCCCCACCAAGCTCTCGGATTGCTTCCTTTGATTGGGATAGCCTAGTTGAGCCGCGCCTTCCTTCTAATGCACCTTTTCAGATAAAGGTCAAAGTTGAACCAT
>LPNX010060510.1:146005-173525 GCA_001517045.1 Pseudotsuga menziesii | reverse complement strand
ATCTAACCTGCTTATATATATATGAATCATCTTGTATCTGGAAGATTGTTTCTTGACAGGTGAAAGAGGAGCAACCTTGAAGACTTTGGAGGTGAAGCATAACGGAAGAGGACTAGCAAGGATTGACCTTCGTTAATTGAGTAAGTCCTTATAACCCTCCTATTTCCTATTATGTACTTTATAAGTCAATTGTCTGCAAGTAATTGAGTATGTTGGTAACCCCAGACCTATGGTTATTTGGTGTATATTCCTTTACAACAATCAACATACAATACTATGATATGAACGAATCATCTAAATGCTGTAAATATACATTAGGTTCAGATTTGCATATTTCAAAGCCTAGTGATAGAATAAAGCTGTCCATCTTGGCATACCAAGCCTTGGGGGCTTGCTTGAGGCCATAGAGAGACTTCTTCAACCTACAAACAAGTGAAGGATCATGAATGAAACCTTCAGGCTGCTGCATATAAATCTTCTCATGAAGGTCACCATGAAGTAAATCACTCTTCACATCCATGTGGTGCACCTCCCATTGCCCAGATGCAGTAATGACCAAAACTAGCCTGATGGAGTCCATCTTTGCAGCCAGTGCAAATTTCTCTGTATAGTCCACTCCATGGACTTGAGAGAAGCCTTTGACAACCAACCTGGCCTTAAACTTCAGATCCGAACCGTCTTGGTCTTATAAACCCACTTATATTGCACTAATTTCCTCTTGGAAAGTAGAGGAACCAACTCCCAAGTTTCATTGTCTTGCAAAGACTTGACCTCTTCTTGCATGGTTGTTTTCCATCTTGGGTCATGTGATGCTTCCTCATATGACTAAGGATCAAATACAACCGTCATGAAGCACCTCTATGAAAGATTTGAATCACAAGTGGAGAAATCATTGTGAAATTGAGATCTAGTCTTCCTAGAGTCTAGTGGATCTCCAACAAGATCACGAGCTGCTTGAATAGTTTTCTCAACCCACTTTCTCCTTATGGGTGGGTCATGATCTACATGCATGTCATCATCTTCATCTTACATATCAAAATCATACAAATCAGAGAGAGAATCATTACTTACATCATTATTGAGTGGAGGGTGTGAGCAATCCCCCTTGACTAGTTCGATCTCTTGTATGGGCTCTTCTTTGAACTATACACTTCTCTCGATGAAGGTTTTCTGAGATGAGGAATCAAATAGCTTGTATCCCTTTACATCTTCAACATATCCAACCATAATGGACTCCTTGCTTTGAGGTTGCAAGTCCTTTCTCTTCTCTGGAGGAATTCTAACCCAAGCCTTTGAGCCAAAAACCTTGAAATGAGAAACATTTGGCTTGTGACCACTCCAAGCCTCAAATAGAGTTTTCTCATCCAATGCTTTGTGTGTAACTTTGTTCTGAACATATGCAATACAATTGATGGCTTCAACCCCATAACGTAGGAGACAAATCCTTAGAATCCAACATGCAAGTGGTCATCTCCTTCAATGCTCTATTCTTCTGCTCTGCCACACCATTTTGCTGAGGTGTGTAAGGCACAAAATGTTGCATTTGAATGCCATTTTGCTCAAATAGCTGTTGTAGGTTCGTGTTAACACATTCCTTGCCATTTTCAGTCTTTAAGATCCTGATCTTATTCCCTCTCAAGTTCTAAACCAAAGCCTTGAAATCTTTGAAGATCTCAAACATTTCAGATTTTTGCTTGAGGAAATACACCCAACAGTATCTTGAGAAATCATCTATGAATGTTAAGACATACCTTGAGTTTCCATAGGAGGGTGTGGGAAGATGTCCTATCCGATATGAATGGATAAAATCAAGCAGATCGACAACCCTTTTTGCCTTTCCCTTGTCATACTTGCACTCTGCATGCTTCCCAACAATGCATCTCTTGAATGTGCCTTTGAAAATTTTGATGCTTGGAATCCCTTCAACCATGTTTTCTTTGCTCAATGCTTGAAGATATCTGTAGTTGAGGAGTCCAAACCTCTCATGCCATAGCTTGCTGGTCTCATTGGCATGTGACATAAGCGCATTCCCTTGGGAGTAAGGAAAAAAGTGTGAAAACTTATACATCCTTGGCTCATGATTTGCAATACCCACTGCAACAACTTGGCCAGTAGAAATTATGATATTTCCACATCTTCTTGAGTAAATATTACTCTCTTGGTTGTACCCGTGTGTGTCATTTGATAGACATAGAGTAGGTTGGCTGCAAGATCAGACACATACAACACATTGTTGAAGTACCCATTTTCAAGGTCGATCATGCCAATGCCTTTGGCTGGGATCTCAGAGTAATCACCCATGAGGATGGATGGACCATTGTAAGGATGTAGGGCCGATGAGTCTTGTATGGAAGCCATGTGCCTTCAGGCACTTGAATCTATGATGAAGAGGGAAGAGATTGAAGATCCAACAACCGGTGCATGTCATCTATCCTTGTTCTTTGAGCATGAACCTCCCTCTTTCTTCCTTGCGCCTTCTGGCAGGGAGATGTTGTTCATCTCAAGGAGTTGCGCTATCATGTCAATGGTTTTCTTCATGCATGCACTCTCTGTTTGCCAACCTTTGTGACAATAAGTGCATTTTGTCTTCTTCTCTTTGTCCTTGCTAAGATTCGAACCCCCATTTAAAGATTTGGGCTTCTCCTGCTTCTTCTTCTCTTGCTGCATCGAATATTTGGCTTTCTTCTTGTTTTTGGCTTGATTCGAAACACTTGCAGCAACAACTTGATCCTTGGTGGATTTGATAGTACCCATTTGCACCAATTTGTCTTGTTCTTGAGTCAAATACTCCATGAAGTCTGTCAGGGTAAGCATTCTCCAATTTCGAACTGTTAGCTTGCCTGAGTGAAATGTGGAGACAAACAATGAATACTCAGGGCCTAGCTTCGAAAGAATGAACACAGATTAGCTACTCTTTCTTCTCGATGCCAGACTGTTTCAGTTGAAGTACCAAGGATTTGAACTTTGTGAAGAAATCCTGGATTGTCTCAAACTGAGTTGGGCTAAATGTGATCAACTCATTTTCGAGTCGGTGTCCTCACAAACTCAACTCAATAATTTCACAAATTATGCAAAAAAACAGTGAAAAGAACAAAATTAACACGTAGGAATAGTGCCAATAACTGAAGTTTCTATTACAGTCCAACATGTAAATATGCCTCGAACATGTTTATAATACAATAGGTGAAAAACGTTATCCTTTGGAGGAAAATTGGAGGCATACATGTGGCAGGCTTAGATTGGATCTCAAATCCCCCTAGGTGGACCAATAAGCTCCTAAACCACCTCAAATGGTCACGAATGGCCATGTGATCGTGGGTGAAGCATGCTATGACATAAATGAGGTTAGGCTAGGCGTGCTGGAGTGCATGGGTGAGTGGGAGTGGCTATAGGCAACAATAAATGGTCCAAAAGAACTATAAATACTTGCATGGGTGCCTATGGTCAAACTAGTTCCCTGTTTTAAGTAGTGGGAGTGCCCCAAGGACAAAACTGTCATTAATGAGGGTGCATGAGTCTCCTAAATGATCACATACCTGAGAGAGAGAGAGAGAGATAAAGTGCTGTAGGATAGGTTTAGACAAGTACAGTAGAAGGTACAACAATCAAGACATCCAAGATCAATCTCAAGCTGTTAACCAAGTCAACCAACAAGTGTCCAATAGTGGAGGGAAACCTTAGCAACATATCAACAACACAAACATACCAAAAAGGGCCACACATAGGTAGGATCCCACTCAAATAGTCCAACACAGGCAGTGGCCTACATAAACAAGCCACACATGAAACAACCTACCCTAACAACCCACAAATGGTAGCTGCCTACACAAACAAGCCACACAGAGGCATCGACCCGCCCTAACAACTCAACAATGGAAACAACTCCTCTCTAACAACCCATAAATGGCAATGACCTCTCTCTAACAACCCACAATGCTAAGCAACCCTTTCTAGCAACCCACAACAAGCAACAGACATCTAAACAGGTAGCAACACCCTTAAAAAAATAGCGACAACCCTCAAGCAAGCAGAGGCAACCTAAAAACACACCCTAGCAGAAACGACAACCTTTCAAGAGTGGACGACAACCTTTATAGGCTTCATCCAAGGCAGTGATCTCCTCACAAACAACAGAGACCNCTAAAAACACACCCTAGCAGAAACGACAACCTTTCAAGAGTGGACGACAACCTTTATAGGCTTCATCCAAGGCAGTGATCTCCTCACAAACAACAGAGACACCCTAAGACAAAGTTCGACTGCCATAACAATTCCCTCAAACAAGGTACGGCAGTCCCAGGTTGACTATAACAGGTAGTGGACCTCTCCTAGCAGTCCAAAAACCAATCCAGTACTCACATGAAGGATAATCTTGAGTAGTAGAGCAACAAACAAGAGAGTGCCCAAGCATTTAAGGCATAGAAATCCTAGACGCCACCTTCAACCAACATATCAAAACCCTTGAACAGTCATAAAAAATCAGATCTCCAATTTGATCATTAAGATACACTCATAGTGAGCTCTACGGCTTCTATTTATAACTTTTAATGACTTCTAGAAGGATCTTCCTTCTAATCCTTCTTTAATGTTAGGGTTACTCTTCAAAGGTCGAGACGTCCTAACAAAAGGGAGGGTTACCAAATATAAAACATAAATTAATGTTAAGACATCATAACAAGGGTTAAGGTACCACACTCATATGGGTGCGTTAGTACAACAAGGAAGATGTCAACACAAGACCAAACCAAATACACAATTAACCACAAGTCAACAAGAGGTGTCACAACCAAGTGAGAAGACAACCCTTTTACCCACAAGACTAAGGTGGGAAGACAACTCTTTTACCCAAAAAAAAGCAAACAAAATTTTATCCCTCTCACAATGTATGTGATCTACAAGTGTTCCATACAATATATGGAAGTTTTATCATCACCATATAAGGAAGGTCCAAATTTGATTATGTGATCCTCTGGTCCTCCTGACTACTCTTAAAGATTAAGCGCTAGTGACTTTATCAAGGGGTGGCTAGTCCCTTAATGAAACAACCTAGATCAACCATCTAGGGGAGGAGGGCATCACACATCATCATCTTGGTGAACTGATCAAGATCCACTTGGTTAACTGACTAGGAATACATCTGCAAGACCTGCTTGGCCCTAGAACAAAAATCTTCTTGGTCCCAGATCAGGATGTTTTTGTCTCTGCTTGCAGGATCTGCGTTGTCTTTATGGTTAAGAAACTGTCTGGTCCCTAACCAGAATGCCCTAGAGACAAATAAGGGCCCTAACCACATGTTAGGGACTTTTCCATGGCATATGTTGGAGTCATTATCCAACCCACACAACTATTTAGTCAATTTTGGCCCAATTACCCACTATCCTAAGTTTATTGACTCGAATTGACATCATCATCAACACACCAACACACTCCTAACATCAACATCAGCACACCCACACCCTCCTTCAATCAGGGCAGCCAACTAAGCCTTCTCCTTCAATCAAGGAGCATAACTAAGCTTCCTCCTTCAATCAGGGAGCAATTTTGGGGTGATCTGCTTGTCATAAGTGCACCAATTAGCTAACTGAATGTTGTTTCACCTAACAATCAGTTACCCTGAGTTGGAAAAACGCCTTCCTCATCCATTTGGCTATTTTGGGCTGATTTGGGTTAACTGGAGTGATCTAAGGCACCTCCAACAACTTATGGTGACTAGTTTCAGTTCAGTTCACTTCATCGGAGCTGGCTTGAGTTAGAGATGCGCCCCCACCTACTGATTGACATGCAGTTGAGTTTTATTCAATTAGACACAGTCATTATTGCACTTCGATTCAGTTAGGACTCAATTAGAGTCAATCATGGCTTGATTAGTGGTTAACTGGTGTGTTTAGTGTGGCTAACAGATAGTTAAGCTACTCTCATCTATCCAATTCGAATGACCTCTATGGAATTCAAATTGCCTTGCCTTCATACAAGTTGTATGACATTGTATCATCTCTCTTTATTGATTTATTGATAATATACAACTGCAACCTCCTATTGCAGTACTGTTAATGTCATTTCATGTGTAAAATTGTCTTGAATCTTCTATAAGATCTTCTTTAGTCTCAAGATTGCTGTGACTGAATTTCACATGGTATCAGAGCCACGATGGGACGAAGTTCCTCTTCTCAAAAACAAGATTTTTGACAAATCTAGCATGCAATTTGAGCAAAAAGCTCAAAAATTCCAGCACTGCACCAGAAGCCGAAGGTTTACGACGTAAGTCATAAGCAAAGGAATTGTTGATCAAGCTTGCTTGATCAACTAAGTTGGGTGTGATGAAAACCTGAAAAAGTGCAGGTTGTTCGACCTTACGGTGCCCTTTCTGTGTTTTTGTAGGTTTTTTTTGGGAAGATTTCTACTGCATTCGCTACAGCAGAAAGATGGCTACTTCTTCCGTGGATCCTCTTACTCCTTTCAATTACCACCAATGGAAGGGAGACATGGAGATCCAGTTGCGTGCCAAGGGACTCTACAGAGTCACAATGGACACAGAGGTGGAGCCAAACCACGTGGTAGACAAAGCTAGATACTGGAACAAGATGGATGAAGATTTTGGGTTTTTGTGCTTGTCAATTTCCAAAGATCTTCATTTCCGTATCACTGGTTTGAAGAGTCCGAAGGAAATTTGGGATAAACTTGCTGATCTTTTTGATAAGCAAGATGACATGAGGATTTATCGGCTAGAGAAAGAGCTGATTTCTCTTCACCCTAGCAATTTTGAAACTCTCAATGAATTCTTCACCAAATTCAAGCACCTAGTGCTCCAGTTGAAGCAGTGTGATGTGGAGAAAGAGGATGATCAACTCATTGTCTCCATTCTTTCCAAACTTGGATCGGATTACTCAGTATTTGTTTCCACATTCCATACCTGGAAGCTAACAACCCCAAATTGGAAAACGCCTTCTCTCAATTCCTTCATTGAGTCCCTCACAAACGAGCATGACAAGCTTGTGCAGATGGGGATCATAAGATCCAACAAAAAGATTGATCATTGTTTGCTTAGGGGCCCAAAGATACGAAGGGTAAAGGAAAACACAAGAAGTAGACTAGGTTTGATGCTCTGAAGCCAAAGGAGAAGAACTAGTAGCAAGAAGAGCCTTTCGGCTCAAAGAAGCACGAGAACAAAAGAAACCAAGGCAAAGAAAGAGTCAAAGTTCCTAATTGCGGGAAGGGATTTCACCCTGAACATGCCTATATGAAGAAAAGGCTTGATGAGATGACTCTTCTCCTTGAGAGGAACAATATCAATCTTCCGCAGAGTGTTCGAAAGAGAGATAATCATGATCGGGACATCCAGCCAGAAAGAAGATATGCCCTCATGGAAAGCACTTTGAAGCCTAGAGATCTCCTCATAGACTCTGGTGCTTCAAACCACATGATGGCAAGAAAAGAATCCTTCTCATCCCCGGACTCCGACAAAAGCATTCCCATCCATATGGGAGATGATTCTCAGATCATTTCGAAAGGCAAAGGTACTGTAAAACTTGAACATGGCAGTTTTTTTGATGTTCTGTATGTACCCTCCTTGGCCTCCAATCTGTTGAGTGTTTATCAAATGACACATACCGGAGTGCCTAAGAGAGTAACTTTCAACCCAAATGATGTTGAAATCACAGAGATTGCATCTGGGAAACTCGTTGCAACATGCATAGCAAACCATCATGCTAAGGCCTATGAGTTTTCCAAGTTTGTGGTGGATGCAAAGGCCACCGCTCTTCTGATTCATGGGAATGAGGTCAATAGGCTATGGCATGAGTGATTTGGTCATTTGAACTTCAAATACTTGCAGCATGATGCATCAAATCCCACTACCACTATACCCCTAGCTGCATTCACAGAACCCGAACCATGTTGCGTGGGTACGATTGGGGGGGATTTGAACACTAGACCTTCCATCTACAACTTAACACCTTTACCACTTGCTCTACCCCCCATGGGTTTTGTATTATAATTTATTTTACATAGTATTTTTAAAATTAGGATTATATTCTAATCAAGCATTTAAAGAAAAATTAATAGAAGTGATATTTCTAGAACTTACATGAACATAACTGTAGGATTAATACCTTTAAGGGGAAAGACTCCACTAACTTGTTTAACTTATAAAACTAATACCTTAGTTAGGAGGATTACAACTTTCAAGTAGTTTTCAGATTTCCATCTCCACCTTTTCCACTTGAGAGCCCTATAAGGGTGTGATCGATTGTTTTGCTCAAATTCCATTTTAGGCATCAACAAAATAAATAAAGAAAAGATGGCAGTGTATTGTTTAAACTGACAATAAATAAATTTGTTTTATCCTTGAAACTTATACCATGTGAGAAACTCATTGTACTTGAAGAACATGTAAGGGAGTCGTAACAATATAGAGGAAATCAAAACATGAAGATAAGATTGGATAAAATCCATAATCAATCCCTTGCTAATTGTTGGGCCTGTATATGCATACTTATTGTTATGAAAACTATCTCTTTGTCCAAGAGTAAGGAAGCAAGCATCATTACTCAGGGGATAATATTAGGTAGAAATCTGACTTAATTGCGGAGAGGATGAGGGTCCTTAATATAGTCAATTTATTGATTGTCAACATTGAGCTAAGCCAAATTTGCAAGCAAAAAAAGTATTCCATACTAGGTTGCCATGATTTTCAATGAACGTGACATTGTTCGGTGGGAAATGCATTCAATTTTTTAATTAATATACAATATATAAAAGGAATTCAATACAAAAAATCCGGGTAATGAATGTAGAGCACCACTAACATTAAGTTGAGGAAATAAAAGCCTTATTACCTATCTAGCTACTAACATCAAAATCCAAGGATGAAAATACAAGATAGTTTGATAACAAAATAACATGTGTCCCAAAATTTGGTAGTGCCATATTTGAAGATGCAAGAAATGGTTTTGTAGTCACCATTAAAATACTTGATGTTGAGGCTATTGTAGGGATTAACTTAGTGGAAGGGGGATAATTTTTTCGATTATATGTTGGCCCTTCCTGACCTTGCATTGGTGGATTGTGTTTAGGTGCATTATATCTAGTCATCATTTTCCTACTTTGGAGATTTTTTATCTTTCAAAATCACAAAATAAATACAAAAATATTGTCATTTGATGGATTAATATGGGGGTTGCGTTTTTGACTATATCGATGCTCTGATTGCTCCTTCCAGTTTCTATGTGGTGAGGTTGAGTTGCACTTCTTTGTCACTATTTGGTTGGGTGAAGGGAGCTATATGTTCTATTAAGGATTCTCAGCGCATTGTGCATTCTTGAGTAGTAACCCACACTTATGTCATTGCCTTGATTTGGTCAAGGGAGCCAAAGGTTGTACTTAGGGCCCTCAACACGTTGCATTGACATGGGGGAATCCCCCTCTTTAAGGGACCCCCCATAGGTTGAAGCTCTTTAATCAAAGTTCTTCCTCTAATGGTGGATCTTATAGCACCTAATGTTAGTCAACGGATTCAATTTTGGGTTTTTATCATTTTTGTATTTTTAAATAGTTGAATTGTAATATGCAAATGCAAAAAGAGTTAAAACTGTGTATTTAAAAGATTGTTAAGCTTAGAGCAACACAATGTTTCGACCTTGTAAAAAAAAATCATTCCCATCTTTTACTAGAAATTCATTGTATTTATCCAAACATGATATGATTTGAATTTAACGCACATTTCATTGCTAATGAAGGAAAACATAATTAGAATACATAAAACTAATGAATAATTAGAAAAAATAAAACTAATAAACCCATTCACAAGTCTATATACTCACAAATTAGTTGCAACAATGAACGAAAAACTTTATTATGTTTTCCGAAAATTGGAAACTCAAAATACATATTATTCAATCTCCCTTCCAACTTGTTTCTTTCCAAAAGAAATCCCTTCACATAGTGACATTACGTGTATTCATATCAAAGTTAAATGGGGACTACAAAAAAATGACTCGTCAACTTCCCCTTGGCATTTCATGTACTCAATTCTTGCATAATCCAATTATAGGTCAAATGCTTTGTGCAAATCAATGTTATCATTGACTGATTTATAATAGAATAGTAGCCAATCCTAAGATCATAGTTGATAAAATACATTTTTGTAGTTATGGGACATCTATGTATTCCTATGTGTGATTTAGTCATATTTGATAGGTCCAACAACTTCTTGTCATTCTCCATTGATTTCTCTACAATATTGATGACCGCATGTGTCATCTCGAGTAAGTCAATGACTTCATGTGCATATATAAGATGGTCTTCGTCTTCTTGTTGTATCTTTTCAATCTCCTCATTTGCATTTTTTTTAGGTGATTTGGATGCTAGAAGCAAGTTGGTTAGTCTTATTGCACTACATTGGGTGCATATTTTCATGGATAGGGTTAAATTCATCCTATTACTTAACAATGTTGTTGAGGTATTGCCCTTATCTTGCCATATCAATTATCCACCATTCTAATTGCTTAGAAATCATGAGGATGTTCATAACAAATTGTCATGGAACGTGAACATGTAGGAAGAACTTGATATTCTATGGAATATTTTTCTCTCCAAGTCAATGGGTGTAGGGAGAAAATTCATTTAGATGTTGCTTAGTTGTGTCATAATATGTAACTTAATCTTGGAGATTTACAATTTTTCATCTTTTGGCTTCATCTCATCTACTATTTGGAAGGTTTTGGACCTAGTGGCTTTCTCCATTGCAATTTTAGCAGTGTCCATCATTGCTGAAGGAATCTTCTGCACATTAGCTATCGCTGAACATGTCTTAGTTACTTGATTAGATTCCACTTTCCTTTGTTTACAAGTTTTGGGTACTTTTATTTTATTTTCCAATGAAAAAGTCACGTCTCAATTACTTGATTAGATTCTACTTTCCTTTGTTAACAAGTTCTGGGTACTTTTATTTTCTTTTCAAGGAAAACATCTCTAGTATTGCAAAAGGGTCTTCGTTAATGGTAGGATGCTGCTTGTTCAATAGTCTTCTGAACCATGAGGCTGTTCCAAAACTATCGACACCACCACTAATAAATCCCATCTGCTCATTTAGCAATGTTCAAACTATGTTAGTTAGAATAGTGCTAGTTTGGACAACTCTTTTTGCTATGGTGGTTCGTTGCCACTATCTTTACCTTGTTCATGATCTGTGGTGCTTCTAGGGTCAAAAGTTCGTTTATTTTGTGGGTTTTATGTCTCCTTACAACCTTTTGAATTAGCAACACCAATGTTCTCTTGCCTTGCAATGGAAGATTTGCCTTTAACCTATTGGACCAAGTAATCTAAGACTTATAAGTGCATATTGATTTTTTTGTGGCTTCTTCTCTTTGCACATGAGTTTGATCAAAATATGACGCTTTTCAGTAAACTTCTTTAAGAGAATCCTAATAGAAATATGGCCATGTGTTATCACCTAAACTTTGCACACTTGTGACATTTGTTACGGAAGGGCATCACCAACATACATCATGCATCTCATAAATATTCCTCTGCATAAAAAATCAATATGTCAAATGGAGTAGTGAATAAAAAAGTCAAAATTTGCTTGATCCATGTGGGTTTGCAAAAGGTAATATGCACTACATTGCGTGGAAAATCCCTTGAAATTCCCACGGAAGTACCAACATGCAGCCTCATAACTTTTGCAATGTATTGAAAGTTTCACAGTTGCATTTTTGGATCCAAGGAATTTGAATTTGTCTCTATCACATGCTTGGGCATTTAATAACCTCATACTTGTACCTTGAAGTCTCTTCATGGAAGGGAGCATTCCCATAATGCACCAGTCATTTGAAGAACTCCATTTGAACTATAAAAAGAAGCCATGAATGAGCATGCATTTCATAAGAGAATTTAAGAGCAAAGTTATGCTGCAAGAATAAGTTTGGAAGACATCTCTTTCATACTGATTCTCACCATTCTTTGGCATCTCACTGAATTTCTTCCTCAAGAAGCAAGCATTTTCCTTCACCATTCCAAGTTAGTTAGAAAGCAATTAGAGAGATACGATATACCCTATCGAAGGGAGTGTTGGCTACCATTTGCAAGAAACATTTTCATAGGAGACACCATTGTATTGAGGCTTTTCCATTGGACATAGGTTACTTTGTTGAAGTTCATTTCTTCTCTTTGTTTTCATGGCATATAGTATCGATAGCTTATGCATAATACTTTTGTTTATTAATTTTACTTCAACATGTTAGCTTTTGTCAGACTAACCAACATTTAATCTATTGCCTTGTCTGCAAATTTCAACGGAAGGAATAATTGTTCACCATTGAGCTATTTTTTCAACAATAAAATTGACGACTCCACTTTGTGTGTTTTTATTTTTCACAATTATACATTGTATTTTTTCTTATCAACTGATTTGGGGCCTATTGCAGGATCATACTTTTGATGTACATGCTTGTTATCACATATATTGTAGTTGGGCTACTATGATGCAACACATAGATTGGTCTCTTTATTCTCTGAGCCAAACATATTAATTATGATACAACATGGATCATCATTACAACATGAGCCATTCAAAGCCTTCATTTAGTAGCAGATGCAATATATTTCCTTTCCATGACTGGGATCTCCTTGTCCGTTGAGATGACTTTGGTGATGTCATAGTTCATTTGAGCAGAGCAATAGAGATGGCACACATTGCACAAACTGACATACTAGATAGAGACATGCATATGGTGAGTTCAAGTATATTGCTTCTTGGTAGGTTTTTTCTCTCTGATGTATATTAGTACCTTTCATTTATTATGCTATGATGATTATGGTGACCTATACTTATATGACTTGCTTACTGATGCTTAACTTGTGTTGTGAATGGTTGGAGAATCTTATGTTGAAGGTCTTTGTTAATGCCATGCTTGGCACAAAACGTATTCTATCTTGATATACTGGTTTCACCTTGTCACTCGTTCTCTGTACATCTAGTCTCATTCGTATTATCTTATCCCTTGACTTATCACTGATACTTGTGAGATTGAAGATATTTTCCACACTTTGACCCCTCTGTATGACATAACCATGTTGTTTTGTGTCTCGACTCTAAGTTGTGCAACAAAACTTACCGAATCCTTGATCCTTTTGGGCTAGGAGAACTTGTCGGTGTTAGTGCCCGCGCATAGGTGAGTTGGGTTTTGAAGCCTTGACCTCTTTGGTTGGTTTCCCTCGATGTTTGGTCCTGACTATGGATATTCCCCCCTAGTTGCTCGGAGAGTTGTTAGCTAAAAATTGAAGCAATATGTCTACCATCATTACATGCATTGTGCTACATGCCATATATTGTGAAATGCAATCCCATGAATAAAATTTTAAACTGTGTTCTTAGACACAACTAAAAAGGGCTATGAAATGAAATGTTAAAGGCCTAAAAAGAAGTGGATAAATAAATGCTAAATCTAAAGACCGTTGGCCATATTATTAAATATAATGCTTAATTCCTCATGGAGCCTACGGGTTTTGATGTGAGATGGAGTAAGGGACAACTAATTCTAAGTGTCCCCTAGAATCTCATCACTATAGTTTCTTATGTACTCAACGAAAGGGTCCTAGAAAAGAACCTCACAAAGCTTGATTATTAGCTTGGATGTGAGCAATATACATGTTGTTAAAGTTGAATGGACTCTTTTAATATCAACTCATCCATTTGTGAGACACCACGACTCCCTATTGTTCTTTGTCATACATATGTCACTGTGGTTGTGTGTATTTGTTATCACTTGGAAATATTACATGGTCAAAGCCAAAAGTCATCATCCTTTTCCTTAAGCCTCATTTTCCACCTTCACCCAACATTAACAAATTGGTTAAATTTTTTAAGTATGGCATATGTAAAGGGCTTCACGGAAGATTCAAAAGTCATTCAAGAACACATGTATATTTGTTGATTATTATTATTATTGTCACCATGATTATGATTATATTATTTAAGTTCGATTTTAATATACATATTGGAGTAGTTCTTACCTTGGATGCATGCAGGATCAGCTTAGTTCATTTTCTCACCTTCAGTTTGGGTACTTTGACCTGGTCAACCCAGTTGACCAAGTCAAACATGATTCCCAAGGCAGTGACTACAAAAATCAACATCGGTTATATTTGCTCCAAACATGCCCATGACCAATATTGTAGTCTCAGTTTTCATTAGATGGTCACAATTATTGAGTTCTAGAGTTTATTATTATTTTTATTGCTTTTGGCCATTATTTTTATTATGGGATGGTGATATCTTGATTCTCCTAGCCATTTCAATGGATCAGTGGGTATGAGTAGTTACCAGTACCATTCTACTATGTCTCCAGACACTTTTATGACGTCAGTTTGCCCAGTTCTCAGCCAGAAGAAAGTTATGATGTTTTTTATTATTTTCAGAGGTTGTACCATTAAAAAATGAACTATAGAAATCACTAAAGAAATCGATTTGGCTTGTGTGGTTAAGGAAATGGAAAGGAAATGATTGTTGATGATGTATTTTGGCTCTCTAGATCATTTGATACTGGTTTTATTCATTATTAGGCTTCAAATTATTTATTTCGGCTTTCTTAGTGAGGACGTCCCCCATGGGGCACCCCTCACCTTGGTCATGATATAAGTTATTGACATATCTTATGTTTTGATGTTGTATTAGGGCCTATGGTGATTTATGTCCCTAAGGCACCCCTTCATGATGTATTACATTGATATACTATAACATTTGTTGTATTTCTCTATTAAAGTATCATACTTAACTTTTAAGTAAGTAACTCTCGAGATTAAGAGGGAGTGTTAAGAATAGTAATATCATAATCTCGTTAGTTAGTCTATTCAGTTACCCGATATTGGCTAAAACCGTCAATTATGTAACATATATATACTATTGTACAATAATAGATAATCACTTCAACCATTCATGGTTGCTACTCATCTGTTTCTCCTCTCTCCATGTTATTAACATGCTAGACGGGGGTATGAGTGAATTTGTAACCTTCAGCTAAGTCTTCACGACAATATGTAAAAATCTCACGCCAAAGAGTCCACTTCTCACTAGAAAGATTGCACTACAGTCTACAATTCACACTAACTCCAACCCGTTGGTACATGTCTTCATGTAGTCACGGCCTCAACAGTCTCCAAAGCAATCAACTCCATGATATATAATCCAAAACGCATTTCCAACAATCTTCAAGTGATACTCCACATCTAAGATCCAACCCAACAATAGATATGGGGAAGACGCAGTTACTCACAACTATAATGTTGCAATTCGCAATTGTTGGAGTATCGGTACAACTGCATGGTATAACTACTGCAACTCTGGGAATATCTTGATGATAGGTACTTGTGTTTGGTTTCAAATGTTCATCAACATCTGCAGGTTTGGTATAACGACAAACCTAGGTACTTGTGCTTGGTTTCAAATGTTCATCAACATCTGTAGGTTTGGTATAACAACAAACCTTACATGGTATCAGAGCAGAGGTTTTCATGTTCAATTCCCCCGAGCTACACCGGAGGGGGGGTGTTGGAGNATGGTATAACCGCCACACCTCTGGGAATTTCCTGGTGATAGAGCCTTGTGCTGGGTTTCAAATGTTCATCAACATCTGCAGGTTTTGGTGCAACGACAAACCTTACATGTTATCAGAGCATAGGTCTCACGATCAATTCCCCCGAGCTACGCCGAAGGGGGGGTGTTGGAGTATCGGTACAACCCCATGGTATAACCGCTGCACCTCTCGTAGCTTCCTGGTGATAGGGCCTGCAGATGTAAGGTTTGTTGTTACACCAAAACCTGCAGATGTTGATGAACATTTGAAACCCAACACAAGGCCCTATCACCAAGAAATTCTCAGAGATGCGGCGGTTATACCATGCGGTTGTACAGATACTCCAACATCAAGTACTATCGATAGCTCCAATAGAGAGCACATTTTTGAGGGTGGATCGAATCTCGTGGAGCCGGAAATCCAACCTTTAGAGAGGGTTCTTGGATACAAGTTGATCCAAAGAACTACATTTTGAAGTGTTGGGAAACTTCAAACCCACTTCAGACAGCGTGGATGCGTAATTCTATCATAGTCCTCCCAAAATACTTGCTCCATAAACATAGAAACATGAATATCTAAAAGCCAAATCACACCGAATAGTCGCTTAATTTTTGGAGGAAATCGGGCTTTGTGGAAAATGAGGTGAATTGATTCATAAAAATAGACGAAAATTGTCTCCTCTCTTATGATTGCCACAGAAGATTGTTGAACTTGGGTTTGATAACTTCAATCATATGTTCATATCATGGTGGACACGAGTCGATGACGGTCAGTATAGCTATACACAACAAAATTGGCTAGAATATAATAGTATAGTAGTAATACGAAAGTACCAATGGCGGCCTTTACCGATTGGCATGGAATGCTCTTGCTCAGCACCAGTTTTCACACAGCTCTGGTCGTTCTCAGCTCCAGTTCTTCAAGCAGCATGATGACACTCCGATGGAAACTGTAGGTTGTTCTGGTCGCAATTTCACCAAAACTTTGACAAGAAGCACCACCAAAACGCAGCTCCTTCAATGCTTACGCACGGTCAAGGTGACTTGACATACCAATCACACCAGTTCAAGAGAGTAGGAGTAGCTCTACGTCCAACGCTTAAATACACAGCAGTCCAACGCAGCAACATTAGCAATCACGAATTCGTGGAGGAAAGCACACTAGGGTTCCCAAATAATTCAAGTTGTACGCAGCTACTCACCATAGGACGTATGTTTTCATTATCATCACAAGAAAGGCTTCATTAATTCCTGGATAAATATCCCTCAGAATTTTAAATAAAAAATAAATTTTGAACGAAGACATCATTCACAATATATTCTCATACTCAGCTTTTGTCTTGTATCTACAACCGTCCAATAAGTGGTATCAAATGAAAATCAAATTGAAAGTTAGATGGGTGGCTCAATTCTTACACACCTAGAAAACTGGTCCGGGGAAAGACGGCTGCAGCTAGGGTAGAGTTGAGTTACTGCGCGCTCATAATTTTTTTGTTTTTTGTTTTTAACTATTGGGGTTGCCACCAAGTTCTTTTGAGGGAAAGTCTTGCACGAGTTGGACAAGCTGCCACACCCTTCGAAACCAACTTTCTCCACTGAACAACTTTTGGTCGAACTTTATAAGAAGATATTTCTTAGTGGGGGAAAGCGCTTCGAGGAGGGCATAGAACACAGAGGGGGTGAAGCTAAGCGAACTGCTTAGGTCAAATTGGATCTAAGGATGGTGTCTATGAATCCTTTACCTCACTGCCTTTCACCCAACAACATCTAGAGGGAGTGGGATATGGGCTCACCAAATCGCCCCGTTTTCTTTCATCTGGATTTTCACAAAACCGCTTCATAACCCCTAGCGCTGTCGTTGTCACGACCCCACCGCCATGCCTGACATCTTGATGTCCATATCAAACTGCAGCGCTGCTTTGGCTGTTGTAGTCATTAAGGAAAATTTAAGGCTTTCATCAACCTCTCGAATCCCCATCTCTGAGTTCATTCAACTATTTTCGAGTTCAGGTTTAACTATTTTGGAGTTTTGATTAACACAGTCATCCTCTGCGCTCTGCTTCTTCCAGAGAGTTAAGGTTACACTGCTCTCCAACATCACAATTGAAAGAGGCAACCGCTGTTTGCTGGAGTGTGTCGAAGGTGCAAGCAGCTGCCACATAGTTGGTACTCCTACAACTTTTATGTCAAGCAAATTGTCTATTTTTAAACAACTTTTATGTTAAGCAAATTGGTTATTTTAAACTAGAGCTATATTTGTATTCTAAAGAAATTATCTCTAATAAATACCTGTGAAATATTGTTGTCGTGTAATTCTTGCCTCACCTCACTTGTAAATTTCTTACAATTGTTTTAACTTAATATCACTGGTCCTTAATTTAGCATACTTTCATAGAGGATCGCTACAGTTAGATCTCCTCCTTAAATAGATATTTTGAGTGTAATTCAATTCACAATTAATTCACCTAGAATATGCAAGGATGAATTCCTTGCTATGTTATACAGGCCCTTTCTTTACCAATTTGTTAAAAGCCATGATTACGTACAGAATGTATGAACTTTCATATTATAATCCAAAAATTTACATTTGTATTCCTCTGGTTGCTTCGGCTTATTATTTTTCAGAGCTATTTCTTGGCCACTCAATTTTATCCTAATTTTTCTAATTTTCAATGGCTTATTATTTTTCAAAGCTATTTCTTGGCCACTCTGATTTTGGATAATAATTCAACCACTCAATTTTATCCTAATTTTTCTAATTTTTGAAATAGTTTTGGCTTTCTTGAAACTGTTTCGGTGACTTTTATTCAAATGAAATGAAACTGTTTCGGTGACTTTTTTTCACATGAAATGGAACAAGAACAACCAAAGGGCCATTTCATATGGATTTATGTAGCTTGAATGCCAGGCCTATTGGAGGAGAATTATTTGGCCTACAATGCAATAAAAACCAACAATACGAAAACAACCAAATGGTTTTGCCTAAATCTCCATTCAAATGGACAAGTGAATGTTTGGTATCTCTAATATTTTTTTTCTAAAACTCTATGTTGTACTGCTTTGATTGCTTACTGGTACTGTAAATGGCCCTGCCCCCTAATTGGTTCTCTTAGTTGCGCTCTTTGCAGGCTTAAAGCCATATATATATATTCTGAAAATGGTGAGAAATGGGAAAGGTCCAGGCTTAATCCATCCCTAAATTCAAAACTCTTGATAATTCAGATTTCTTCATTGCTTTCTCAATATGTCTACAAAGAACTAACAACTTTAAAATAAAATTTAAGAGGATTTAAGAACGAACAACTTTAAAATAAAATTTAAGAGGATTTAACAAGTAAATCAATGTTTAGAAAGAGTTAAATGGAAGGGTTGGTAAAGTCATTAAACTTTTAAAAATAAAATTACAATCTGGGTGGGTGGACCTGGGTAACCGCTATCGAAATGGCTGATAGATATCAATTATATATCATTTGAAAAGTTTGATATAAAATAAGGTAAGTTAAGCAAGATATTTACAGGTTGTAAGTAAGACATTTATAAATGTGCTATTAAATTCAATAATAATATTTGATATAGAGAAATATAAAAATATAATAAAGATAGTTAATTTGTGAATTCAAATTTATTTTTTATTTAAAATAAAGAGATTGAAACTCATTGAATAAGGAGATTGAAAAACATAAATTTAATTTTTATTTAAAATAAAGAGATTGAAACTCAAGTGAACAAAGAGATTGAAAAACATAAAATAAGACAAGGGAAAAATATTGAAAACTAAAGTGATGTTGAAGCTATAAAATGAAAAATATTTAAATTGTGAATTCAAGTTTCCCATAGATCACTGGTCACTATAAACAAAGAAATAGAAAATACAAATTAGAAGAAGAAAACATTAACAATAATAGAATGTATATAATAAAAATAAGAAAATATAAATTAAAAGAGACTAAAAATTAAAGTGAAGAAGATGTAATGATACATTTTATGACAAGTTAATAATATAATGATACATTTTATAACAAGTTAATAATTATAATATAATGATTTAGAATTTCTAAATTTGAATATCAATTTTATTTCTAAAGTATATAGAATTAATCTTGAGGTAAATAATCAATATCTTTGCTTTACTCTACCTTATAATGTCAAAAAACTAAAAAATGGTAATTGTATTAACTATCCAAAATTGGAATCCATAGAGGTAGAGAAAAATATTACTAACAAGAAAAGAAAGAGTGGTAGCTGCACTAACTATCCAAGATCGGAATATATAGTGGTCCAGAAAAATATTAATAAGGTAGTAGTTGTAATAAGTGTAAACTTTACATTAATGTAAGGTGCTCTTAGCAGGGCTTTCAACCAAAAACAAAAAATATGAAAATTGTGAGAAATGGCCAAGGTTCAGGCCTATTCCATCCCTAAATTCATAGCTCTAAGAATTCATATTTCTTCATTGCTTTCTCTATATGTCTACAAAGAAAGTCTGAATTTTGTTTTTATTTGCAGTATGTTAAGCATCAACACTAGGCTTTCCAATAACAATCTCTCATTACATCTTGGGTTCTTCTTGTGCATCGACTTGGGTGTGCTTTGGATTGATCTTGGTGTCAATCAATGGTGCCCAGGTTCTCAATGCCTTCTCAAAAACTACAATCTCTTCCATATGAGGGATAGCATGCCCTTTTTCCTCAAAATAATCCACCGTATTAAAACATATCAGATTTAATGGAAAATGAAACAAAGAATATAAACTTCTCACTAGTCTTAGAAGGGCAATGGAAAATGATGCTAATGAAAATACGGCGGATAAGCTAGGACTTGAAACCTTTGTTTTATAATTCTTACAAATTTCTCATGTATTAAAATTAAGTTCCATCCACAATCTTCGGATTTCAAATGGTTTTTGTGTTTTTAATTTTGTATTGTAGTTTTATCCAAAATACTAGAAAGCACAATATGTAACATTTGTGTAGTGTTCTTCCAGATAATACCAAAGAGGATGGTCCGAAAGAAAAAGTGGAGTTCTATTATGGATATAGAAATACAAGATCTATCTCAGAAAGACATTTTTTCTAGTGTTGATATGAGATGGAGTGAAGTTCTAAAAGAGGACAAATCTGTTGACCGTGTTGCAATAATTCCATATTCCAGAGTTCTAGATTTCATCAAGGGGGAGGAAATCAATTTAGATGCACCATGTAGCTTTTTACAAATGCGAAATATTGTGAAGGATGACCTTGATAACAGAGATTCCACTTCCAATAAATATTCAATGTGAGTAAGCCTATTTATTGTGATACATGTGTTGTATATTGTGTATTTTGTTTTATGAGTTTACTAAATTTTGTGTTTGGAAAATTTGCAAATGTACATAGATATTGGAGTTCTTATGGACCAAAAGATAATAGGAATGCACCAAAACCTTCCCAAAGAAGGCAACGCTATGTTCATAAGAGAGGATGTCAATGTCATTTCATTATTAAGGAAATAGTTGGCAGACCAAGGGATGCCATAATTACATACAATATGGATACACATGAGGATAAAAATGGTTGGCCATGCCATGGAAAGATTGATAGATCCGCTGATCCAAGGGCGATGTATGCACCTCGTATTTCAAGAGAAATGGTGTTGTCATTTGAGGCATTATATGATATGGGATTGTCTATTGACATGGTTTGTGAGCGACACATGTTGGAGGTTCGAGAAGGTAGATTCAACATGGATTCAAAAAGTGACCGAGATAGCTTTTTGACACGAAGAGATGTCATGAACATTTTCAATAGACTAGCTAAATCCAAATTTCAACTTAGTAAGAATGATTCAATAAGTGTTAACTTATGGTATCAACAAGAGCAAAAGTCATTCTTTTTCTACCAAAGGCCCGAGGGTGATGACATACCATTTATCATTGGTATTCAAACAGAGTGGATGTTGCGCAAGATGGTGAAATACTCACATAATAGTATCATTGCAATGGATTCCATATTTAGCACCAACAAATACGGGGTGAGTATTTATTTAATTATTGACACATATGTATATGCACTTTATTTTTATTTTTTATTTAATCATCTTTAATATTTACAATGGTATGGATGCAGCATCAATTGTACACTCTACTCATATTTGACAAGCAACAAAGTGAAGTCCCAATTGCATGGGTTATGTCATCACGAAATAGGTCTTTTGACATCTCATTATGGTTGTCAAAACTCATGGATAGAGGTCGACAACTTAAACTTGAATGGACAGTGAATGCATTCATGACAGATGATGCATTGGCTGAAATCAATGCAATAAGGTATTATGTTTGGATAATAAGTACTCATATGTGGTCAATGTATTTTTCGATTTATTAATTTGTTTATTTGATATAAATGTTTTTTCTTGTTGCAGATCCATTGTCAGTTGTCGAGTTTTATTATGTGTATGGAATGTTAAAAGAGCTTGGTTAAAGAATGTTTACAAGTTGGCTAGTTGTGAGGAAATTGGAAGGAAAATGTTTTTAGCATTAGATGCAATCATGAATAATTGCCATGATCCAGAGTCTGTTATCCAAACTTTGAATCATTTTTATGATGAATTTTCAAATGAGAAGTGTTTGTTGGAGTACTTTTCAAGAAATTGGATGCAAGACCAAAAATTTCGTAAGAATCTATTAAATTTGTAGCAAAATTATTTGTTTCTTGAATATGGCGAATTTCATAATTGTATACATTTCTTGCAAATATGTGGGCAAAAGGTTATAGAAATTTCCGTCATGCTAACCAAGAGACAAACAATGCCATTGAAAGTTATCATTGCTTTTTAACAACAAGATTCTTAAATGACCGTAGATGAAAGTGTGTACGATGGATGGATTGGTTTATCTACACTCTCCTCAAAAGGGTTGAGTTGTATTATTGGAACATTGCTCGTCAAAAAAAAGCTGGTTTTGCAAATAACTACAAGTTAGAGCATATGTTAGAGACATCTATAGAGAAAGCCAAAATTATTTTTGACCATCATTGTATTCTACATGCTTATATTCAAAATTCCTATTGGGTGCAAAGTCAATCGTCTTTGAAAAACATATCTTGTGATTTATTCAGATCAAGGATTTAGTTCTTGTGATTGCCTATGGGCTATGAAAGGCAATTTTTGTAAGCATGTCATTAAAATAGGCATGTTGCATGGGGACATTAACGATTCTATGGACATCAATCATTTAGCTAAGTTTGATGTTGATATTGATATCACAAATAGTGGGTCTCCAATAATGCAACATGATTATGACATTGTTGATGACCAAAACATGTCAAATGCAAGAAATGAAACTGAGGAGCCTATCATCAATGAAATTAATAACTCTGATCTTGGTAGATGCCAAGAGATTTTTGATAGATGCAACAAAAAGATCCAAGAAACAATGATGCAGCCTCCACATTCTATTTCAAAGGAATTATTGATGGAGGTGCTTGTGGACAAGTTTGTTGTTAAAATGAAGAATCAATGAATAAATGATTTTGAGTTTAAGTATAATGATAATGAGTGCACATTGAAGCGAAAGAAAAGATTTCTAAGCCCCAAAAGAGGTCTTTCCAAGGACAAAAGAGGTATCCATTGCTGCTAGAATTGAATGCGGATGTAGAACAATATGAATCTTTTAACTTCCCCTTCACTAGGAAACACAAGTTGGTTGCCTCCATGAACACTACACCCATTCAAGGTCATGACAATGCTTCCAAAATCGTTTCCAATGCTGATGCAACACAATATAATTTTCCAATAGCAGATGGAGCTTGTTCGAAGAAGAAATCTCTCGAAGAGGAACTAGAGGCAATGCATGCAAAGAAGAGGTCAACAACAATTGTTCCAGGTAATATTTGTGTTATTATTTGAACTAAAATATGTCAAATGGAGTCAAAGAACATTGAGAAGCTTATAATTGTAATATATTGACAGGGGGAGAATGTGTTTTGCGAGCCACACCACAAAGGATTGCAAGGCATATGAATTGCATTAAAAAAAATCAAATTCATCTCAACCATCACCGATCAATCTTACACAATCACAATTAGAGTCACTTCCAACCATGAATCTATTAATAGGTTTGTTTTTCTATGAGGTTAATGTTTTGTTGGATTACTTGTGAAACATTATAATCTTTAATTGTTTGGTATGTGTATTTTCAGGTGATGTCTCTCATGTTACACAAACACCATTAGTAAGGAGAACAAGGTTGACATTATTCCTTGAATTGGATTTGATAAAATCAAGCTACACTACTAGAAATTGAAATACTGAGCAGACAATGATTTTGTAGCATGGACACTCTACATTTTTTGGTACATTTTTTACAGTTGTAAATTCAGTGCAAAATCTACCATTGTTGGTTGCAAGATTTGTTACTATATAATGTATACTTTAATGTTTTGATGACAATTAAGAATGATTAACTTATGCAATTGAAACGAGCAATCACAAACATTCTTATTTGCATCCTTATAGGAGAATCCCTTTTGAAACATGTAAAGCATGAATTTATCAAGTTCTGTAGCATATTTGGGACATATATTATGGACAGCCACCTAGTATAGATATGTGGTCATTACAGTCTCAAAATACATAACATTCTTATTTGCATCCTTATAGCATGAGCCCTTTTGAAACATTTCAAGCATGAATTTATCAAATCCTGTAGCATATTTGGGACAGATATTATGAACAACCACTTGGTATAGATATGTGGTCATTACAGTCTCAAAATACATGATATTGAGTTAGAAAATGCTATTGGAATTAAAGATCTTAAGCTTAGCTCATACTTCTGGTTTGATTTTTAAAAATATTAAGCTTAGCTCATACTTCTATTGCGTGTGTGACAATAAACTTTGAACCCTGAATTACCTGGCCATTGTGAGAACTATTTATTGCCTTCTGAGTGACACCGAACCACAAAATGAGTCACAGGATGTCTGGTATTATGAGAGGAAAATCTACGAGGATGTTCGGAGTGAAGGTCAGACTGTGAAGAGTAGAACGAGAGGGCATTAAGCACGCCATAGGGAACAGAGCCTGGAAGATGTATAACATAATATCTGCATGCAAGTTATTAGAATGGCTGAATATAACAACATTTCTAGGACCTAAAAACTCTGGTAAGAGTACTCTTATCAATTCAACATTAGGCAAAGCTGTTCAGGAATTTGGATTCACTAAACACACATTGACCGCTACCATGTAGAGTTTCACTAATGATATATTTATAGTTGATTTCCCTGGCACTCAAGCGGGTGGAGAAAGAGCCCATCTGTCAAAGGTTTGGGAAGATTATGAGAAAGTAGCAGACTTGTGCATAGTAGTGCTTAATTTTGTTGGCGATAATTGTCGAGCTGCGGAGGAGTTCCCTAGAATCGCCAAAATAAGAATGTCTCAAAATGCTGTGCTAGTTATGGACAAAGTGGATTGTGTAATTCATGGCCCAAGGAATTCTGGAGTATGGGATGAGTACAGCCCCCAGAAACTTTGGGATCTGACACAGTCATTCGCAGAAAGCTCTAGGTTAGCCACAAATAAAGTCTTCCTCTCCGTCTCGAGAGCGAATGAAGAACTGGAGGAAACAATGCACAAGCAGCTTCATCATGCTTAAGGACGAGATCACAAGCACCATAAGGATGCTGATTTCAGAATTGGAGTACTGAGATCGTTCTTGAAAAGTTGAATAATTTGGTAAAACTTTAATAGCTCTACCGAATCGATACTGTCTTAGAATATGGACTTTGTATTAGTTTATATGAAATTTCAATTCGGTATCATTCTAAATTAAGTTTTACAATTTTATGACTTTCTATTAGTTTATCTAAAATTTCAATTCGGTATCATTCTAAATTAAGTTTTACAGTTTTATTTCCTGGGATTGTTTTGTCAAGTTGACTAACAATGAAATTTTTGAAATTTTATTTCCTGGGTTTTAATTTGGCCAAAACACACTCTCCCTTCCTCTTTTCACTGCCCAGGGAAATTTAGAATACTTTATTACATAGCCGCTCCCATAGGTTGGTCTACTTGTCATCTGATTGCAATAATGGAAACTTAAATCAGTAGCCATCGGTTTTGGAGACTGCCTTCACTCTAGCAGCTTTAACACTTCTTTATGGAAAGTTAAATTAGTGATTTTTTTGTAATATGATCTTTCATGGCATCTAATGGAGAGTGGGTGACTGAGGAGTTAATGTGGACGATTGACATTAATTCTTCATTCACCCACTCTCCTCACTCACCCAGTTGGTTTACCTGTCATCTGATTGCAATAATGAAAACTTAAATCAGTAGCCATCGGTTTTGGAGACTGCCTTTACTCTAGTAGCTCTAACACTTCTTTATTTGAAGTTAAATTAGTGATTTTTTTTAATATGGCCTGCCTTTACTCTAGCAGCTCTAACACTTCTTTATTTGAAATTAAATTAGTGATTTTTTTGTAATATGGTCTTTCATGGCATCTAATGGAGAGTGGGTGACTGAGGAGTTAATGTAGACTGTTGACATTAATTCTTCACTCACCCAGTCTCCATTAGATGCCATGAAAGACCATATTACAAAAAAGTCACTAATTAAACTTTCCATAAAGAAGTGTTGGAGATTGCCTTTACTCTAGCAGCTCTAACACTTCACTGGAAAGTTAAATTAGCGTTTTTTTTGTAATATGGTCTTTTATGACATCTAATGGAGAGTGGGTGACTGAGAAATAACTCCTCACTCACCCCAAACTCTTCATTAGATGTCAAAGCTAAAAACATCTACATTAACTCCTCATTCATCCTAGACTTTTCATTAGATACCATGAAACTTTACTGCCAATCTTAGTTAACTTAATATGGTCTTACTCTTCATTCATCCTGTTATCCAACTTTTTGTACCATAAGTTGGGTTACCTGAGGAGCCGCCAGTTGACAGACTTGTTCAAAGTCTGATTCCAGTGTATCAGTTAATCCGTCTGCTTGTCTAGCCAATGTTGGCTAGTCACTTTTTTATTTGAATAATTTTGACCATGGCCCCGCAGGGTTTGTAACAAAATGTGCCAGTAGGATATTTTTGAGTGGTTCGGTCTCCTGAGACATAGAATCTCAAATAGGGTATTCCAGGGAGTTTTTTGCCCCTGACAGTTATGCTTTGCCTTCAGCCGAGTATAATTGACGAGGTTTTCTCCCGCTTCCTCCAACGCTGGAATGCCCGATGTTGAATTCTGGGCCTTGTGGGGTTATTAGAGCCCAATTGAGTGTTATAAGTCTACTAGACATTATTTAGATAGATCATGGTCATGTCCTAAGTCATCTGGACACATAAAAAAATTTCGAAAAAAATCTTTTTCGAACGGTGAAAAATTATTATTTTTATTTTTTATTTTTTAATTACTTTTCCTAAGTTTTTTGGGTTAATTTTTCTATAAATTAAATGGAAAAAACCCGTTCGTGATCCGGACTCAGAATTCAGTGATTGAAAGCTCTAACCTTAAGTCAAAAATCATTCTTGATCAACCAGCCAATCAGACCCAACTTTCAGATCAACAATCGGACACATAATGCCTTTTTACTCAAAAAAGTCAGTTTTGAGTTAAAAAATGAATTTTAGTAAAAAAAATAATTTTTATTATAAAAAAATGATTATTTTGGAGAAAACTAAAACTCTCCAAATTAATCCAAATTCAGTAAAATAAAAGGCTAAATGACATCTCATGGAACACTTATGATGATTGAAGTTATCATAACTCAGCTTCAGTGATCATTAAAAGAGCAATTAATTTATTATCAGTTATCAGACATGTCATCTCCAGCTAAAGATGAGATGGAGAGCTCTCATTTGTCCGGTGATTTGATCGAGGTGAAGACTGAAGCTTACACCATCAGTGGGCTTCCCAAACCTAGCTCAGGCTCCTGCCAGACCCAAAGGATGAGCTTACCTACATCCAAA
>LPNX010060510.1:116867-137219 GCA_001517045.1 Pseudotsuga menziesii | reverse complement strand
AATTCAACTGTTTAAAGTAGAAATCTCTTGAATCTCACTTTGTAGATCAAGAGTGCTCTCTATCGGAGAGTCATCTTTTCATTGTTTAATAAGTTAATCAATTAGTCTTGAAAGTCTCTTGAACTTGCCGTAATCCAAGTCAAGAGCACTCTCTATCGGAGAGCATTCCCATTGCATATCCTTGCATCAAGCATATAGATTAGCTAAGTCTCTTGAACCACTGTCATAAGACGAGGTCAAAAGCGCTCTCTGTCGGAGAGTTTTAATTAATTAACTTAATAAAATTCACAACTCACATCCCTTTAATTAATTAACCCCCTTCCCTCATTGCCGGAGTATGCTCTGACCGATCTTCGATCGGAATACCCAGAAACGACATTGGATCTCTAAACCCCACAAGAGGAACTTAACTAAAACTTTTCCCCATAACCAACGCACCGGCGTTGTTCGATAAATACCGAGGCATGTGGGCAAATTCCAAGTGTGGGCGCCGGGCTACATAATCTGGGCACTGGTAGTTAATTTATTGAACACTTACCTTTGACCCCAGACAGGTCCGTCATGTCTTCGAACGGAGCCACTGAAGGTATTACCGGTTAGGACATCCATCCACCATAAGTGAAGATCAAAAACAAAAAACTCTTAAAATCTACCAAGAGCACTTGCAAAACCTAATACTCACTAGCTTAATTCCTAGACTTTATTTCACGTGCTTATTTGACTCCATAAGGCATTGGTCCTTTGTTATATTTGATTAATTTTCTATCTTGATCAACTGTCTATGGTCCATTTCAATTGATTATATTTGAATGCTTAAGTTATAAGTCTGAAATCTTTGCTTATATGTGTGATCTCTTGTTAGCAACGTGGATTGCTTTAATTAATCATCATCCCCTTAATATTAATCATTTTAAATCACAATAACTCCCAAACAACACCCATCCGCATCCAAAACATCTAAAAATTAACTTAAACATTGAGCCATAGAAAACTCTTTGTCAGGGACTACCCCCCTTGGCTTCGTTAGGAGTTAGCCTAAACGGAGGAGCTAGGAGTAGGTGACAGTACCTAGCTCTGTGCTTGCCCCCAAGGTCACACCTCTCTCACTTTCTCAAGTAAGGAGACAACTTTTAGAAGATTTCTGCTGTTGGTGTGCAATCGGCGGACAACACATCATAGACTTTTCATTAAATACCATGAAGCCTTACTGCCGAATCTTAATTAAATATGGTCTTTGTTGAATAGAATGTACATACATCATACTTGTGTAATGTTATGTTGTTTCATATTTTATAATGATCCGGATCTTATTAGTCACTTCCTCTTTGGTTGCAGGTGATATATTAGATCTCTTTGCGTAATAGCTTTGTATTTGCCTTTGAAGTTAGGAGAAACTCAAGGCCATTTTCCATTGAAGTTAGCAGCTGTTCATTTTAAGATAAGTTGTGATAATGGATTTTGAAGATACCTCTATATTATAGAGATATCCTAACAAAGCTATACAAAAATAAAAAGGGTTTTATAATTTATTTTAATGATGGTATATTTATTTTTATTTAATTTATTTAAAAGTTTTCTTATCATGGGCCATTTTGTTAGATATAATTCTCGGATTGGAATTGTAGGTTGTTAAAATTATATAATAAAAAATGCTCAATTATATTATAAAAATTACATCTTAAAATTCTATATTAAACCAAAATTTACAAATAACACTCATTGTCATTAAATTATATAATAATTCAATTTTACTAAATTATATAACAGTTCAGTTTTACTAGTGATATGGGAATGTTAATGATATAACATTTTCACTGATTACACTAAATTATATAACATTTTCAGCAAAGATAGCTAGTATTTTACGCTAAAAAAAATGTACAGCCTGAATTATATAATCACTAAAAGGATAGCTATTATCGAAACTGAGTACATGAAAGTATGGTCATTATTCATATGAAACTCAAATAAAAAAAAGGATAGCTATTATCGAAATTGCGTACATGAAAGTATGGTCATTATTCATATGAAACTCAAATAAAAAAATCCAGAAAGTTTTTGCACTTCAAGAGTCTCGTTCTGTATCAGGAGTATGGACTTTATACACTTATTGATCTCAATGTTTAAAGTGCAATAGATATGAAGTTTGTATGTCAAAAATTCATAAGAAAAATGTTTGATCTTTTTATAATAAATGCCAATTATTTGGAGATAGTCAAATGCTTATTTCAATCCACTTAAAGTTATGGGTTGAACATCATATTTTAAGACATTATTCTTCCAGTGTTTCTTTTTAAAGAAGAAAAATCAAGGTTTTTTGGTATTCAATTAGAATCAAAAGTAACCAAATTAATTTCAATTACAAAATTGTTTTTACACAGAGCCTGATCAAACTAAAAAATCTTAATCAGTAATATATCAGAGGGGCTTCCAGAAAATAGAAAAATACAACTCATAAATTTAAAATACTGAAAAGTCATCTAACTCTCCTCTCTATAATCATCAACAAGTCCAAAGTGAGCACATAAAGAGAGCCCTGGAGGAAAAGCTCAGAGCCTTTGAAAGTTCTTATAAGCTCACTGGGGACTAGACTAAAAAAACACTCATCCAGTAAATCTCAAGAGTGGCTACAAGAAGTAGTGAATAAGCAGGAAAATAAAAATAAAATAAAACTCTTTAAAAGAGTTAGAGTGGTAATTTTCCCAATAATTGATCCTTCAAAATATTCTTTGAAGGATAGGCTATCAGCCTTGAAAGTGAAAGGTTTCTTGGATAATCTGTCAGCACTTTTATTGTGCTCACTGTAAAGACACACTGATTAAATTAATCCTTCTGCAGGTATTCAACTATTAATCAATTCATAAATTCAATCATTCATCCGAATCCTTCCATCAAATTCACATAAAACTCATCCATTTACACATAAGCAAGCTTAGGCAGGTTCAGAGTGTTGGCCAACACCCGCCTTGGCTTAGTGATGGCAGCAACCAACGAGGAGCTCAAATAGCAGATCCGAACACATTGTTGATATCCAAATAAATTACTGATCCATCTATTCTTTGTATACAAATTGGAAAATGCATAAAAAAATCCATAAAATTAATTTAGTTAGTCTTGGATGCGTTCAATGTTTCATTGCATCTTCCCTTTCCATTTCCCGTTTGAGCAATTGCAGTAAAGCTTTGCCAAGTCTGTGCGTTACTCATCTTCACCTCCTGCAACATAAATTCTCACGTTCATTGCGGAGTGGGATATGGGTTTCTATTTCAAAAATATATGCAGGTACCATACATATAACAACAATTACCACCTACTCTTAATCAGTAATGCAATCTTATAAACCCAAACTATTTTTGCTTAGTGTCTGGTAGTGCTATGTGTATACCTGACTTACCCATAGATGCTGAGTGTCTGGGTCCGTCTCGCATTGCATAGATGGTGAGATAGTATTACTGAGTCTTGCGTGAATCTGTCTATCCATGCTTCACATATACAGGTTTCGGGCATTGGTCACTGCAACGACGGTCCGCTCCATACTGTTGACGAGATCTAAGCTATATGTTGTAGGGAAAAAGGGAAATGCACTGTAATTCCCTCTAAATGATATGTTGTAGGGGCAAAAGGGAAATGCACTGTAATTCCGTCGCAAATTTGGCTTGAACGAGCTAGGGAGGAATCGAGAGATTGGTAAGGACATTTAAAACTACCATAATGATCCTCGGGTGAGGACAAGACGACTCTAGTCATGCATCTCGGGTAAGACAACAGATCCATTTGCAGGTTGGATTTGACAAGGACGTCGACATGTCAGGTGGGGCAGATTCGCAGAAGACAAGGGGTGGTGGTAGAAAGCGGTTTTGTAAAAAGTAGTTGGGAGAAAATGGGGCGATTTGGTGAGCCCATATCCCACTCCCATCTAGAGTGGAGTGGAGGGATGTCCAACCCATGACCCTTTTCTCTTAGAAAGCACCTGATGGATGGGATGGATGGCAGGTTTCGATCAATTGATGGAGGAATAATTTCTTTCTGCATTGCTGCTATGTTCTCAATTGCTCTGCCAATTAACCACCCCAGCCATCCCATCCAGCAATCCATCTTCTTCTCCAATCCCAATTTCAACACATGTGGTCAGGGCCTCCCTCATGACCGCTTGCTTGACCAATTGACCATACCAATTTAACCTCTATATATCTCCAACCAAGGGAAGGAAACTACCGGTAAGGAATGGCACTAAACCAACGGGAGAAGAAAGTGATTTGAAAGTATTGATCCATGTTGTGAGTAATAAAGGCTTAAGATATGAAAAATGCTTTTCACCTGATAAACTGTTACACAACTAAATTGCCATAAAACTAGAACTTTTAAGCGTTGAAATAATAATGAGGTAATTATTATGTGCCCATAAATAAAACATGCAATCAACCATAAACTAATGGATTTATATATCTTGCTGCTGCATAACAAAGAACTATAGTCGTAAATACAAAATTTGAAAATTTACAAGGATGTTTCACCTTTTACAGAGCTTCGACTCTCAACACTTTCGCAAAACACACAGAAGCTTGAGCTTCGAACTCTTTAGAGAGTTTTTCTTTCTTCTCCATTTTCTTTGCACACTTACTCTATTATTCTCTTCTCGCCCGCTCTATTTTTCATTCTTTGTCTCTTCTTCTTATAAAAAACTTCCACCAACTTACATTAACGACTGTAATAACTATCTACCTAGAAACTTAGCTTCAACAATTTAATTCAACTGGTTTATATACGAGAGACGTGAACTCTTCATTCTGTCAGATTGTCTGACAGAAATTGATCTGCTACAGACTCTGACAGAGTCGACTGATATGCTATGTGGATCAATGGGTAATTAATATTTCCAACACTCCCCCTTAATTATGAGCAGATGGGGATTTTAAAACAAAATATTTCAAAATGTTTTAGAGCTGAAACTTGCTCTGTTCATGACAGAATTTACTGAGCCGAACTTGTCATTCCTAAATAACTTCGTAGATACATGAATGTATCCCGTGCCAAAGGTTTTTTAAATATGTCTGCAAGCTGATCTTCATACCTGTAAAATTCTAAACAATTTTTTATTATTATTCACCAATTCTCTTATGAAATGATACCTTGTGTCGATGTGCTTGGTTCTCTTCTGAAACACATGATTCTTCAACAAAGAAATGGTTGAACTGTTGTCACAGAAAATGGTTGTTGGTTCTCGCTGGTTCTGTGACAGGTCTTTTAACATTCTCTGCATCCAAACAACTTGAAATGCAACGCTTGTAGTTGCGACATACTCTGCTTCTGCTGAAGACATAGTTACTATGGGTTGTTTCTTTGAAGCCCACGACACAACACCTGTACCAAAATGAAATGTGTACTCAGATGTGCTTTTCCTGTCATATGTGTTGCTTCCATTGTCAGTGTCAGTATATCCAATGAGTTTAAATTTTTCTAAGGTTGACTACATAGTGCCAAGGGCCTTTGTACCACGTACATACCTCAAAATTATTTTACCTACTTGCCAGTGAGAGTCTTTTGGTGACTCCATGGATCTTGAGATCAAACTTACTCCATACATGATGTCTAGTCTTGTCATTGTTAAATACATGAGGCTTCCAACTAGCCTTTTAAACAACGTAGGATCTACAGTTGATCCATCATCATCCTTGCTCAATTTAAAACCTATTATTACTGGTGTTGGGGTTGTCTTGCAATTAGACATATTAAATATTTTTAAAACAACACTTGCATATTTTGACTATGATATGAAAATACCACTTTCAGACTGTTGGACTTCGATGCCCAAAAAAAACTTCATAAGCCTCAAATCATTCATTTCAAATTCGCTTTCCATGACTGTTCTAAATTCTCTTATGCCAAAACCACCAGTAAATATTAGATCTTCTACATACATGCAAACAATTAACATGTTACCTTGCTCACTAACTTTGGTGTACATCGTCGGTTCACTTTCACTTCTGTTAAATCCATTTTCGGTGAGATAGGAATCAATGTGACTGTACCAAGCTCTCGAAGCTTGTTTCAAACCATAGAGTTCCTTTTTCATCCTACACACTTTGTGCTCTTGTCCTGGAACTTCATAGCCTTGTGGTTGTTCCACATATACTTCTTCATCGAGATAGCCATTCAAAAATGTCGATTTAAAATCCACTTGATAAACATACCATTTTTTTTGTGCAGCAATGGCCAAAATTGTTCTGACTGTATCCATGCATGCAACAGGTGCTAAAGTTTCATTGAAATCTATGTTAAGATGCGGTGTGAATCCTCTTGCGACCATTCTTTTCTTGTGCTTTTGCACATTCCCATCAACATCTTGCTTGGTTTTGTAAATCCATTTAACGTTGATTACATCTTTATCTTTTGGTACTTCTACGAGCTCCCATGTTTGATTCTTCTCAATGCATTCTATTTCTTCATCCATGGCTTGTGCCCATACTTCATCTTCGACAACTTCCTCAAATGTTAGTGGATCATTTATTTGAGAAAATAATGCAAAGAGAGAGAATGACTTTGGTGTACCAACTTCATATATTTCACACAGACTTCTTGTCTTCACTAGATTTGTCGATGTCGACCTCGACGAACTGGTTGATGGAGTCTATTGTCCTCTTGGTGTGCTTGTCGGCGTATCTTGAGCTGTGACTTGTGTCGATGTCCCTTGTGCTGAACTATGTCGTGGTGTCATGGGAGTTGATGGTGCTACGATCGATTGAATTACATGTGGTGTTTGAACCACTTCCTCTGTCATGTCATCATGCTCGACATTTGACACAAGCTTTACATTCTTCTTGACAGTTCCATCCCATGATTCATTCTCGACGAATTGAACATCGCGACTGATGATTACTTTCCTTGTGAGAGGGTCATACAACTTGTATGCTTTTGTGTCTTCAGAGTAGCCAACAAAAATACATTTCTGTCCCTTCTTGTCTAATTTATTTCTTAGTTCATATGGCACATGAGCATATGCGACACAACCAAAAATTTGTAAATGAGAAACACTATGATTCATACCTATCCATGCTTCTCTGAGGACCTTTGTTCTTCACACTCTTTGTCCGACACCTGTTCATAATATATACAACAGTTGCGACTGCTTCAGCCCAATATTCATTTGAAAAATGCTTGGATTCCATCATGCTGCACACCATCTCCATAATGGTTATGTTATTTCTCTTTGTGACACTGTTCTGTTGAGATGTATACCGCGTAGTGAATTGCTTCTGTATGCCATGGTTTTTCTAGAAATTTAGAAATTCATTTGAAATATATTCACCGCCTATGTTTGTCCTTAAGATTTTGATGTGGTGTCCACTCTTGTTCTCCACGAGTGCCTTGAACTGCTGAAAACAACTAAATGCATCAGATTTCTGTTTTAAAAAATATACCAATGTTTTTCTTGAGTAGTCATCAATAAACGGAAGAAAATAATTGCATCCTACGATGGATGATATTTGCATTGGACCACAAATATTAGAGTGCATGATTTCAAGTGGTGTGCATGCTTTGTATGAATTTTCGTCTGGAAAAGTTTCTCTATGTTGCTTGCCAAAAATGTAGCCTTCACAAACTCTCCCTGGTTTGTCGAACAATGGAAATACTTTTACTATATTCTTTGTGTGCAATAGATTTATCCCACCAAAATTTAGATGTCCAATTCTGAAATGCCACAGCTAGGATTCATCCTGGACTTCTGTTTGAAATGCAGCTTGAAAATCAGTGTGGTAATTTTCTTTATTGTCACATTGCTTGTCTTCTTCCTTGCTTTCTGCCTTGAATACAACTCATGTATTTGTCTTTCCTTTCATGTTTGGAGCTATCCTCAACAGAAACAAGCGATTGCTTGTCATTGGCACTTTTGCTATCAACTGGTTGCTTGGAAGTATGTATTTAATCACATAGTCATTGTCCTCCATGTAGATTCTATACCCTTTTTGTATCAATTGTCCACTACTCAACAAATTGTGTTTCAGATCTTCGACATGATAAACATCAGGCATAAACTTTCACTCCCCCTGTTTGGTTAGAATACCAACAATACATTTTCCCAAAACAATGACTTGGGCATTATTTCCAAGTGTGACATTAGTTTGAATTGATTTATCTAGACTGGAAAAAAAATTTAAATTACCAGTCATATGATTGCTGCAGCTTGAATCTAAATACCATATTTCTCATGGATTTTCTTGGATGGTATTACATTCAATTGGGGATGCACATGCCATCAACATTGCGCTCGACGAAGTGCTGGTGTTCATCGAATGGTTCTAGCTTTGCCTTCCTTGGTCATACTTCTTCTTCCTGCAATCATATGCATAATGACCAATTTTTTTACAATAATGACATTGAATTTTGATTTATCAAACCTGTGACCACTTGGCTGACTTGGGTTCTGATTATATCTTCTACCAACGACGTTCGCGGGATTGCTACTGCGTCCTTCTCTTGAGAATTTTCTTACTCTACCTCTAGAATTGTTTCTGCCCCTGTCTCTTCCAAGGCTTATGGATGACTGCGTTGCGAATGCACATTCCAATGATGTATTTGATCTATTGATTATGTGTTCATGATTGATGAGTGAATCTTGCAACTCATCAATGGTAAACATCGACATGTATTTGTTTTCTTCCAAGGTTATGACCAAGGATTCAAATTTGGGGAGAAGAATTCTAAGAACTTTTTCAACAACCCTTCCGTCTTCTATATTTTATCCATGAGATATCACTCGATTGATCAAACCAACAACTCTAGTGTAGAATGAGTCTACTGAATTTGTATCTTTCATTGACATAGATTGAAAGTCTCTTCTTAGAATTTGCAACTTGAAAGTCTTTACCTTCTCCAAGCCTTGATATGCAGTCTCCAATGTGTCCCATTCCTTCTTAGCAATTATTACTGCTGCTACTCTTGGGAGTATGATTTCATGCATGGCTTGGTGTATGTAGAACATATCGTTTTCATCTTTCTTCCTATGTTCCCTCAGGGCATCTTTCTCAGCTCGTGTGAGATTGTTATATGCCGCCTGATTTGTTGGTTCTGCATAACCATTCTGAACTATCTCCCAAATATCTTGACCTCTGAACAAATCCTTCATTGTTAGAGACCAATGCTCATAATTCTTTCCTGTAAAAATTGGAGTTTATAAACTCGACATGTGTGAGCCAGAAGTGGAAGTCATTTTTAATTTTCCTTAGAAAAATACTTTTTCCCTTTTTAAGACAAGATTTTTTTTACTAAACCTTCTCTGATACTAGATCCCGGGAAAGACAGCTGCCGCGACGGTAGACTTGAGTTACCGCGCGATCATAAAATTTTCTTTACCTTTCTTTTAATTTTGGGGTTGCGACCAAGTTCCCTTGGAAACCCACCTTTTACTTTGACAGAAAGTCTTGCGACCAAAATACCTATGATGAAATTAGTGCAACAGAGTTACTGTGAAGGACTTACGGCGATTGGGAATTTTACTGTGATAAACTAGCTGCGACAGGAATTACTCTTCGACCAACTTCCTCTTCGACCGAACAAATTTTGGTCGAACTTTATAAGAATACATTTCTTAGTCTAAAGACTTAAGATATGAAAAATAGTTTTCACCGACCGTAACTTGGGATAAAATGTGACATAACTAAATTGTGACTCACTCACAATATCATATAACCAAATATTAAAGAAGATTTGTGTCGAACACTTTGCGGATAAAAACTAGAACTTTTACGTGGTGAAATAATTCTGGATTCTTTATGTATTTCACTAAACGATAAATGTAAACAACATTCACTCAGGTAAATATGGAGAAAATGCGCGCATAAATAAAACATGCAACCAACCATAAAATTATGGATTTATATATCTTGTTGCGGCATAACAAAGAACTATATCCATAAATACAAACTTTGAAAATTTACAAGGATGTTTCACCTTTTACAGAGCTTCGACTCTCAACACTTTCACAAAACACACATAAGCTTGAGCTTCGAACTCTTCACATAGTTTTTCCTTCTTCTCCTTTTTCTTCGCACACTTACTCTGTTCTTCTCTTCTCGCCCTCTCTATTTTTCATTCTTCATCTCTTCTTCTTATAAAAAAATTCTACCAACTTACATTAAATACTGTAATAACTATCTACTTAGAAACTTAGCTTCAACAATTTAATTCGACTGTTTATATATGAGAGACGTGAACTCTTCATTTTGTTAGACTATCTGACAGAAACTGACCCACTATATACTCTGACAAAGTTAGCTGATATGCTATGTGGATCAATGAGTAATTAATATTTCCAACAAATGGTGGGTTGAATATTGGTTATGCTCATAAAGATTATCATGCTCTAAGATGAATCCTAGGTCATGAAAGGAGAGATTTACATAAAATAGAGAAAGACTGATATGTATCTGGATTATGGTTTCCTTATGCAAAATGATCCTCAAAACATAGTGCGCAGGACTAAGGATGACAAAGGTAATGTACAACAGAATGCCATGCATGAGAAGGTAGTACGCAACTCTGAGATGGTAGGGATGTAACATGAAAAATGTACAATATGCCATAAATAGCATGAAAAAAGTCGGATATAATGTCTCTTAGCAGACAAATTTTAGGTGAGAGAGCACATGGAATAAATGAAGGTAGGTTTGGAAGAACTAAGACAAAGATGGCATGTGTGGATGATATGGAAAAATCCAGAGCACATCCCAGAGAATCAAGAACAACTCTGATACCATTGTAAGGATTTAATTAGGGGAAAAATATTATTGGAAAACACAAGCCAATTTAGGCAAATAGGATAACCACACAAAACAAAAAGATAGGTCCAAGTGCCCTCTTGGACTTATGGTGACTCTTCGTCTCCCCTATGATTCATCATTTCCTTTTCTTATGAAAACGATGGATAATAATAATACAACAATATGGGAAAATGCTAACCCAAAGGATTATATTCCCAACAGTTATGAAATCCATCATTCCTGTGGTTAAATAAAGCATCCTAAGATCCAATTATGAAAATAATAAACATATATTAATACAAAGAAAGGAAATTAGTTTGATCTTATGTAGATTTAGAAAATATTTGATAAGTTGATTAATTATTTGGTTTTTTTATGATTGATGTGTCGAAAATACACTAATGAATATGGTTGTTTAGCAAAGTATGAAGGAACTACGTTCCATCTTAATTTATCCATGACTCCACATCCAGAAGGAGCACCTTTTTTTTCTAATTTTTAAGCTATCTAAGACAACAAGAAGAAGGTGAATGAGAAGTACCAGTTTTGTTACCAAACTCCCAGGTTTGATGAAAGAATAAGATCCATGCATTAAATCATGTCCGTCAACAAGTGATTAGCTCCAGTTGACCAACATCTCTAGTTCCAACATTGAAAACATATGTAGCAGATTCAACATAGCTTGAATATCTACCACTTGGAGGCCTAGTCCTCGAGTCTGCATAGCACATAGATGCTTAAACTTATCTCAAGCCATCTTACCAAACAAGCTCGCGCCAATCACATGAAGATATTTTGCACATACTAGATGTAGCAGTTAGAATATATATGCATTTTGATATTTAAAAGTAGAGCATAGCAATTAGCGAGGCTAGTGCTCATTTTTGTATGAACTTAATTTTGATTACAGTTTGAAGAAAAACACATATGGTTATGTTAAACAATTATTTTTAATGCAAATGAAGACCTTTATTCCTCCACCTTATTGAGTGATATTTATTCTTGTATCAGCTTGGATTAGGGCCCCTTCATAGGTGATTACAGGAATATGTGTGTTAGAATAGATTTGGAGTTTATGTATGAATGATTGGTAGAATAGAGTATAACGCAGATTTACTATGGTTTGTAGAAGATTTTCCTTATTCGAGATAGAATAGATTTAATGAATCATTTTCTGCAATTTTAAGTGCCATTATTGTTTTTGCAATTTAAGTTCATTTCTTTCTTTCATGAGATCTTATTATTAATATCATGCAAAGAATACTCTGGGATTAGTTTGTCAATGGTAGGGTAGATTGGTAAGAATTTTAAAAGGTTTGTTAAAAACAAAGTGAAGAGTTTCTTAAAACATGTCTTTGAAAAAAACTGCCAAAGGATATGTGCATGATTGAATGATATAGAACCATGTTTATTTCAACTCGTAGATCGTATATTGAACTTCCTTTAATTTTTATCAGTATTTATTTAAATAGAATTGGATTGAAGTTTTGATACTACTAGACATAGTCTGATTTCTTTGTAGTTGCATAAATTGTGTAGAACCCTCATAAGTTTGTACGAATCCTTGGGTTTGAAAATTAAAGTAGAAGGTCTATAAACATCATTATTGCTATTTTTTTTTCTCGATAGGAAACAATATTAATGGTGATTGATTAGGATTGTCACTTTTTGGCGTCATTTCCAGAGAGGCATTATAGACCACAATGGAGCATGGTAATATCAATTAGTTCTTGCATTAAGAAGGCCATGTTTCAACAGTGAAAACATGAAGTAGATGTGCTTCCAGGTAAGTCTCTCTGTTACAACACAATTTTCCATTGATTATTTTCTTTTCTTTCTTCTGTAGAATAGTTGTCCTTTTCAAAAACCTTTAGACACAAGAAAAACCTGAGAAAATTTACAAAAATCCATAAAGGAAAAAATTAAAAAGACAGAAAAAGAAATACAAAACATCTTCCAACTTAGAATGAATTCCTAGAGACATGGACGAGTTTGGCCGATTTATTTTGAATAACAACCATAATAACAATTTTTTTCCATCAGATAATTTCTCTAACAATTTTTCCAACATAGAAGGTGAAAAGCACAACATGTCAAACAGTGACAAAGAGCAGCCTCCTATTTTTTATTTCCCTATTCAAGGAGATTCCAATAATGTTTCCAGGATAAAGAACATTAACCCTACTGCATTGCCCAGTTTCCATGGGCTAACCTTCAAAGATCCAAACACCTTCATGTTCAATAAGTGCTTTGTAGGACTTATGATTACATCATGGATTCAAAAAATTGAAACTCTTTCCCTCAACGTTAAAAGACTCTGCACTAAGGTGGTTTGTGAGTTTAGAGCCAAACAATATTTCTACCTGGGATCAAATGAAATATACTTTCACTGAAAAATGCAGATATTATTGTAAAGCTAGGGAAACTAGGGATGAGATCTTTAGGATGGTACAAGGACCAACTGAATCACTAAAATACTATGAGGAACAATTTTGGCTTAGGTATAAATGTGCTCATACCTATACTTTGGATGAAGAATATCTGAAGCTTGTACTTCTTTGTGGACTGAGGGAAGACCTCCTATAAACTTTAAACCTCCTAGACAACAGAGATATCTACCAAAAATATTATGAAGAGATCAATAATTTTTTTAAAAATAATTCCAAATCCACAGAGAAGAAACCGAGGGGAAGGGATCCTTTTGATCGTTTAGCTCAACTGTCTAGTTCCAAAATTACCAAATCAGATTTGGGGAATCTTCTAGACGATATAAAAAATAATATCTTACACTCAATGGCTTTATAGGTGAATTCCATGTAAGCCAAATTAAAGAAAGAAGATCCAGACAAAGCATTAGCGATATTTTGCCTAGATTGCAAGACGAAACATAGGAAAAACGAGTGTCCACTAAATCTCACGCAAGTCAATGCTAAAAATGATGAATGTTGTGGGATCTGCTTTGATACACACCCTATAAATAATTGTCCTTACTTAGGATCTCTAAAATCCAACCTATATGAACCTTTATACATAGCAGAACCTCTATGTTACATCAATCATAGGAAACCATGATTCTAGATACCCTTTCAACAACCTTGTAGTCAAACACAATACTCAAACTTCCAAGGACAACAACCTTACCAGACATATGGTCCACCATATCAATAGTCTTATAATCAACAACCATTTCATCCTACCTAGACACAACCAAACTCATATGGCCAACAATATTACCCTACACCTAATTGGGTTTCAACTATGTAGAATCCATGGCAAAATATTCAACCTATACCTCCTACATAGGGACAAAAATTTCCTACCATAGGATGGAGGCGAAAACAATAACTACCCACTCTTATGCCTCCTTCAAGACCAATGCCACTCAACCACAAGTTCAAAGTCCTAACCCTCTAGTACCGGACACCCCTTCCAACCCATCCCAAACTAAATCCTAACAATAAACATGTCAACCTACATATGCTACTGAAGTGGCCAATTATCTAGCATATTCTCTAGACACCTGTTGAGGCCTGGAAATTCGCAGGCAACAACAACAAGGGATTCTCCCCAGTCAACATTCCCAACTAGCCCGTGACTGTTTGGTATGGGGAATCCGTCCGGTTTGCGGTCCGGCTACTGTAGGTCAAGTAACAAAAATAAAAGGTTTTACCGGTTGCGGCTCGGTCCACCATGTATATTTTTGTATTTTTTGACTTAAAGTATGAAATGCACGTGCCTATTTAACAATGCAGGGTGATAAGGATGCTAGGAGTAGTCACAACATGATGCGCAGGTTTTTACCTCTCGTCTTAGCACTCACAAGCATCTAAATCATACAAACAGTAATCAAGTAAAACTAGCTAAGCTATCTCTAGAGAGCTGGATATTAATTCATGGGTAATGCACTACTGTCCATATGCTATGGCAAATCGTAGATATCTGTTCTTATAACCAAACATATAAACATGAAAAAAAATATACATGATAAGATAGCTCATCAACAGTTAAGACTCTCATTACTCATAGTGGAAAACATCATAAAGAAAACTAAAGAACATTCAGATAAGAACATAGGTTCAGGAATTTAGAACGTTCTCACAGTTAATGAAACAAAGTTGAAAACGAAATAGTTCCCATTCAACATTGCTCATTTAAATGCATTGATATGTTCCACATAACACTTTCTCCAACAGGCAAAAGTTGCAATTTCTGGTTGTAAAACGAAATAGTTCCTCTTACAAGCATTAGTTTACAAGTTTTTCAGGGGAAAAATCCCCTCTCCATTCTAACTTTCAAATATTTAAACTAAACAGTAGACCGCTTGGGCTACCCCCCCCCCACCAACGTGTGACCTCTCAGTTCCTCAAATGTTTCATGTCTTTCTGTGCGCACTCATGATCTGCTGAGTAACTGACAGACCTTTCAGATCTGCGCCTTCATTGCTATTGATTTTGCTTTCTCCTTTGCTCTCCCTCCTTGCAATCCTATCATCTTTGATTCGACCTTTACCGAAACGGCCCAACTCCCTTCTGCCAACTATCTCCCTGCCGCGGTCATCTGAAAAGTCTCTTGAGTCCACCTGCAATAAATCAATGTACATCATTCATTGTGATTGCATTCTAAAACAAAACGCCAAATTATATTAACCAAAACAGCTACTCAACAAGAAAATACCATGTGCATCACTGTTATGAGAACTTAACAAATGCCAATACCACCATCTCGTCTATCTACGGGTTTGAAAGAAACCACCAATCGATGGAAAACAAAAAACTCCTCGGCGGCTTCGAATACTAATATCCACGGGGTAGAATTATCCACAGCCGCATACGCGGGTCTTAAAAGTGACGAACACTGCGAACCCACTTAACCTATCGGGGTCGGAAAAGATATGACCTAAGCTATAGGCAGGAAAACTTCAAATCGGAAATCAGAAGGACATTGACATCGGAAGCCAAACGCTTTGCATAGCCGCAACGGCAGAAAAGAAAAGACTACGGACACGTGACTAAAAGGCCGACACGCATCGGTGGTTGGAGTGCTTTACACTTCGGGTGCTTAGTTGCTTCCGGAGCCATAACGACGGAAGCAAAAGGTGATATACATGCGACTAGAAGGTCGGCATGCATCGGCGGGCAGAGACATAAGGATCGGAGGAAAATCGACTAAATGATCGGAAGGATAGTGCTTTCGGTAGCTGCAACGGCGGAAGCCCAAGACTTAAGGATTGGCGAAAATGACAAAGCGGGGTTAAAAAATCAATGTATCGGGGGACTTCACCATCTTCCGTCCGCAACTGGGGAGAACGAAGTAATAGTACTTTCCGACGCGAAACAGAAACTCAGCCGATTAAGACATATGCATCGGAAAAGAATAACGAAGCTAAAGGTGATTATCTATCCGCAACGGCGGGAGATCAAGTAGATAAACTTCCGACTCAAACATAATTTGATGCCCGATATATGAAAAAAAATTAATTGTTCGGAACAACTTTAAATTCAGCGACAGTCAACAACCTATTTTACTTCCGAAATAGCGGCCTTTCGAAGAACAATTGATCTGATCGACTAGCAAAACCAAACTCAAAATCTGTGACCGACAAAATTTTCAAAACACAAGCAACTTCCAAAAAGAGGACGAGAGTTAATCTTCAACAAATCGTTCAAAATTAAAGCATGACCATAAAGTTCACGGATCCAAACGATTCGAGGCAACACTAGATTATGAGGAGGGGAACAAAATTTGAAAAAATTTGGGGAGAACAGTTGCAGCTGCAACAATTGGCGATTCACTGGTGAACCTAGATCTCTGGATGATTCTTCCTTGAGTGTCAGATTGTTTAACAACAAACGAACTTATTGAATTCTTCTAGCTATATGGATTTCTGAAATGGTAGATGTATGTACCTTTAATCATTGATGACAGTCCAATTTGGGAGAGTGGAAACCAAGATTTTCGAGTCCGGATAACTCTGTTGAGGCCGAAAGATGAGTTTCATTGTTAATTTTGTCTTTAGGAAGATGGCAGGTTGGACACCACAGGATTGTAGCATGTGGTAAACAAGAATATTCATTTGTTCCTCATTCCCATGCCATTTTAGCACTTTTGTGCTTTTGGATTTTTGTCCTTTTCTAATGAGTCCTCCTGCATGCCTTTCTTTCTGAATTTTAATTCAAGCTCCTCTATCCCAAGTGTCCTTTTGTGTGAGAGGCGTATTCACGTTTCAGCTCACGGACGGAGAGGAGATTTCAGCGATTTAGTACTTATAAGTTCAGCATTTGTTTTGATGTATAATGATTTCATAGGAGTTTTGACTCTTATTTGCCTTTTGGTGTTCATTTCTTGGCATGGGATCATTTGTATTAATATACTGTTTACCTTGCTCCTTTCCATGGGCCCTTGACTGTCACCCCCTAGGAATTTTTAAATGTGACATGGAATGAGCCTCAAAATAGTATTCCAGACCCTCTGATTCTGGTTTATTTTATAGGGGTTAAGCAGGACTTCAATGCGTACATAGCTATTTGAGAAAACTGCTAAACTGGAAGAAGTTCTTTTTAGACAAATAGCAACACACAGTCTTATACCCAAGAATGTTAATCATTCCCAAATTTTTTGATGTTCTCCATGCAACTGCGGGTCTATTTCCTTTATTGACATCAATAAAAACTTAAACTAAAACAAAACTAAAACATGACTCAAAAGACGACCAAGCCGGATTATTTATATACAAGATAGAAGAACACAAACAAAACTCAGGAAAAATAAGGCTTGAGAACTAAACCATTTACTGGTAAGTTCTCTTCCCACCCTTGTAGATATTGCAACTTATAAGTGGAAGGGCCAAGCTTTGCCGCAATCTGAAAAGGACCTACCCACAACTGCTGGAATTTCGTGTGTTTTCCTTTCTCATCATGGGGGTGGTCCCACTTGAGGACCAAATCTCCCACTTCAAATTCCTTTGTTCCTTCCTTGTGCTTGTCGAACCATCTCTTTATTACCTCTTGTTTTTGTTTAAAGCGCTCTCTGGCCTTAGATCTAGCCTCTTCTACTTTCAGAAGATTATATATTCTCATTTGTAAGACTTCATTCTTCGACCCTCTAGACTCTTGAGCTATTATGGAGGAGGGTAGCATGATATTGGCAGGAAGAATGGCTTCTTTACCATACACAAGGGTATATGGTGACACTCCCAAGGAAGACTTGGGGGTAACTCTATCAGCCCAAAGGGCGTTTGGTAGCGCTGAGTGCCAACTCCTCTGGTTTTCTATCACAGTCTTCTTTAAAATTCTAATCATATTTTTGTTAGTAGACTCAGCCAGGCCATTTCCTTGTGGATAGTAATTTGCAGAGTAATGCAACTTTATTCCTTTCTCATGAGCAAAAGCAGTTAATTTAATCGATGAAAATTAAGTAGCATTACCAAAGACTAAAGAAACTGGAACTCCAAACCTGGTCATAATGTGGTCCTATAGGAAGTTGATGACCGCGTCTTCATTTATTTTGCGCAGCGGGATGGATTCGACCCAGCGAGTGAAGTAATCGGTTGCAGTTAGAATGTACTTATGCTGTAGGGAAGAGTTTGACTTTATCTCCCCAATAATATCCAACCCCCATTGTTCGAACGGCTCCGTGATCATCACAGGCTTCAGTGATGCGGCTACTTTAGATTGCCTTCCACTACACCTTTGACAAATATCGCACTTTCGGACATGGGCATGTGCATCCTTGAAAAGCGTGGGCCAATAGTAACCGGCTCTGAGAATTTTGTGAGCTGTAATATCTCCTGAAAAATGTCCCCCAGCAGGCCCGTCATGCAAATCGATCATTACCCTCTTTGCATCTTCTTTCTCTAGGCACCTAAGAAGGACTCCATCGTAGTTTTTTTTGAATAATATTCCTTCAACAATCTGATAGGAGGCTGATTTGAGACGCAACGCTCTTCTTTGCTTAGAATTCCAATGTTCTGGCAACAACCCTGCCTGTAGGTAATGCACGAGGTCTCTATACCAAGATTCGGGAGCTGTAAACAAAGGATGTACATTCATCAAATATAATTCAGCCTCATCTTCCCAGGCGTGTTCTTCATTGTTCCCATTTTTAGTCATTAGTTTGCACAACCCTTGCCCTTTAACTATAGAAGTTGGCTTGAATTCAAGGTCATACTCTTGAAGGGCTGTTACCCAATTGCCCCTTCTTTCTCCTAAATCCTTCTGTACAAAAAGGGACCTCACAGCTGGGTATGGGACGATCACCTTGGTTCGATTTTTTAATATGTAGGGCCTGAATTGTTTCACCGCTTTGAATACTGCATAAACTTGTTTATCAATAGCTGGGTAATTTAATTCGGCCCCTTGTAGACCGGTGCTCATGAAAGATATTGGGAATTCATCCCCCCCATCTTCTTTTTGAGTAAGCACAACTGCTAGCGAATCATCAGATGCAAAAGTATATAGAACAAAATCTTTATCGAAATTTGGGCTTTTTAGGGAGGGTGCGTGTGCAACAACAGTTTTAATCTTGCTGAATGCATTCTTCTTAATCTCAGTCCATTTGAACTGTGCACTTTGCTTCACCATTTGCTACAGAGGTTTGACAATCTGAGCGAAATCTAGCACAAATCTTCGTACGAAATTTATGGTTCCCATTAATGATTGCATCCCCTTTTTATTATGGGGTAAGGGGATCTGTTCAATGGCATTAATTCTTTCCGGATCTATAGAGATTCCGTTCTTTGAAACTATATGACCCATCAACTTGCCCTCTATAACAACGAATACACACTTCTTGGGATTATGTGAGATGCCATATTTCCGACAGCATTCAAAAATCTGCCTTAAATGAAACGCGTGCTCTCCTATCCTCTTTGAGAATATCGTAATATCATCAAGGTACACTACAACACTATGGCCAATCAAACCTCAGAAAGCTATGTCCATAGCCCTCTGGAATGTAGCTCCGGCGTTTATAATCCCAAAGGGCATTCTTCTGTAAGCGAAGGTTCCCCATGTGGTTCGGAATGTTGTCTTCAGTCTGTCTTCTTCGGCTACTAGTACTTGATTGTATCCTGAGAAACCGTCTAACAAAGAAAATAGTTCAGAATCTGAGACCATTTGTAGTAGTTGCTCCATAGGTGGAACAGGATAGTTATCTTTATCTGAGGCACGGTTTAAATTCCTAAAATCCACGCATAGCCTGTTTTCTCTAGATTTTTTCCTCACTAGTACCAGATTTGAGACCCATTCAGAGTGTCTGACCTTTAAAATGATCCTAGCATCCAATAATTTCTTAACTTCACTCTGAATCAGAGGTTCCAATTTGGGGTGGATTTTCCTTAAAGGTTGTTGATAAGGTTTGACACCAGATTTAAAGGGGATGACATGCTGGATGATGCTAGTGTCATATGTCTTCAAATCTTCGTATGTCCAGGCGAAAACATCTTTATATTGATTAAAAAGACTGATGAACTTACCTCTTTTAGCTATTGAACAACATTTTCCAAGATTCACATATTTAGGATTTGTCTCAGTCCCTAAACTTATCAATTCGAACTGTAGAGATGAGCTGTGAGTCTTCACGTTTGTTGGCCTTCTAA
>LPNX010060510.1:101566-116774 GCA_001517045.1 Pseudotsuga menziesii | reverse complement strand
CGAACATTATTTCTAAGGTTCTGACTCCTTTAGGGATGAAATTATCATACTTCAGCTCGGCCTGATGTTCTTCATCATCTATAATTGCTCCTTTAAATACCTCATAATTTGTTAAGCATTCTATAATCTGTTGATCGTCATCGAACACTCGTAAGTTGGTAATCATATCAGGGACCGAGGGCCTGAAAAGCAGTTCAACGGAGCACCGATTATTAGTAGGCACAAGCCTAGCAGCTGATGTGGCTAGCAAGTCAGCTGCTGCATTTTTAAGTCTTGGAATTGAAACAATATTAAATGCGTTAAAACATTTGAGCAGATCCCATACGTCATTTTGATAAGCTTTCAAGTGGGGAGAAATACAATGTATTTGATTCCGAATCTGTTTTACAATTATTTCAGAATCTCCAAAAACTTTAAGATTACTTACCTTTAATTCGATTTGTTTCCTCAATCCTTGCACCAACGCTTCATACTCAGCTGTGTTATTTGTACATTCAAACTCTAATATACATGAAAGAAAATGTTTATTCTTCTTGGGGTCGATAAGGACACAACCGGCCCCTGACCCTTATAAAGTCTTAGAGCCATCAAAAAACAATGTCCAGAAATCGCTAACTACAGCATGAGAATCTATTCCTACTGCTAAGTCTACTATTTTACAGTCGATTTCATCAGCCTGTGAGAATCGAAGGAGATCAGGCTGGGTGTTTGATGTGTTGCTAGCTTCTTCTGCTTGGTAATTTCCTGGTTCCAACTCAATAAAATAATTTCCCAACACAGAATCCACTGGTTCATTCTTTTCCTCAAGTTGAGTAAAGTTGTATTTCATGTATGGTTCCCTCAAAATTTTAATTTGGTTCGGGATTCCTTTATACAGCAGCCATAGATGCGACCAATCCGAGGAAAAATATCCATTTAGCTTTGCTGACCAGTCTCTACTAAGGACAAGCCCATAAGCGTCTGGTATATCGGACACCACGATATCAATGACTTGGCACACTTTATCATTTGACGACAGGCGGACTAGGACATCCTCCATCTCACCAATTACCTTTACATTCGTCCTATCCAACTGAACAACCCTCCATGTGGATGGCTTAGGCTGCCCATTTATCCTTTTACAGACTGATATTGGCATGACATTAACCGACGCCCCTGAGTCTACCAGGAAATTATGTACGTTATGATTAAAAATTTCAAAAGTGAGGAGGAAAGGTGGATGTTTGTTCTTAGACTTACCTCCAATGCTGGTTTCTTCGATTTCTTATTCCTCTTCAGGCCGATTGTTAGCAGGCAGCCTCTCATCCGATGCTTCAAGTGCTTTGAATAGTCTTTCTTTTTGCTGCGGCACTTTACACATTTCAAACAGTGAAACATTTGCCTTTACCTTCTTTATATCTTCCACGATGTCATAATCCATATGCGGTTCAATGGGGTGCGGTTTATCAGCATTCGTCTTTTCTTCATTGGGCTTGGCCAATGTATCATTCTGCCTTGGATCTTGGTTGGTAATGGTGAATTCGGGAATTTTATCGGCTGCGAAATTATTTTGAAATTTCTTAACATTTTTTTTCAGCCTTTTGATTTTTTGGAGTATGAGACTGTCTTCTTTAATCGGCCCTTGGCTCCTTGTTGTAACGTTCGTTTCCATGATGCTCTCATATCCCCAATCCTTTTCTTCCTCAGCATCGAATAACGAAACGAAATTCCATAGAACCATGGTCTCATCTTCTTGTTCTTTCGTTAAAGTGGTACTGTCCCTCTTTTCTTCATCTCCATCTTCCGTTAATTTAGAATCCAGCATCTGATTCATAACCAACGTCATTGAGTTTATCGATTGAGGACAATTCTTTTCAGAGTGGGGCTGTTGGTGGAATGTGCAAAAAATATCCATTCCTACCTCCGTTAAATTCATAGATGCTGAATTGTGCGGAGGAGGTTGAGACTGATTGTTATCCTCTCTTTTCTTGTAATACGGCTTGTAAAACTTTTGAGTTTCCTTCTCTTTCTCCAGGTCTATGATTCTATTAGAAAGCTTCTGCATCATTTTTGCCATACTTTCAAAATCTGGTGATTGCTCTTCCTTAGGCTTCGTAAACAACAAGGCTTTTCTTCCCGCCATTTTCTCTCCTGAGCGTTCGGGATAATATTCGATACTTTCCCTTTCAGCCTCTACCTTTTCAGCCTCCTCATAAGTTTCTGCTAAAGTGGGCTTGGCCTTCATTTTGGCAAACATGGCCAGCTCGGGTCCTAAAGCCGAAGTATAATATTCGATTAGGACTTTATCTGAAGGTCTGTCAGCTTCAGAAAAATTCTTGAGGTATGCTGCAAACCTTTGAGTGAAGCTGTGCACCTTCTCTTTTCTCTCTTTCTTTAAAGCGCATAGTCCTTTCATGAGGGCTGCATGAGTCTTTTGGATCGCATACTTACTTCTAAAGATCCTTTCGAAGGTATCCCAATCAGGGATAGAGTTCGCAGGCAAACCAAAGTACCATGATGCTGCAGCTCCTTTAAGGGTGTACGGGAATAGTCTGCAAACTACATCTTCATACTCCCCAGCCCTTAACCCTTCTATTGCCAAATAAAAACTTGCGGCAAGTGGTCATCTACTAGTATATTTTCACTTGGGTCGAATTTAGGCAGCATCTTTTCAAAGGATTGAGGTAGATCATGTAATGGAGGTGTTAGGTTTAAAGGTGATCTGGCTCTCTAGGCAGGTGGTGGATTCGGTGGGTTGGGTGGTTGATTTGCGTTTACGCCCGCCATGAGTCTGGGTGGAGAGTGCGGGGGTGAATGAATAGGAGTGTGAACAGGAGAACTGTGAGGGCTATCGGGACCTTCTTGGTTCAAAGGCAGTACAACTTCCTGTAAGGCTGTTTCTACAAGTTCTTCCCAATCCCCAACCAACACTGAGTCTTCCAATATAGGACGATCTTTCCTTTTATATTCTCTTCTGGGAAATTCAGGGATGATTGGAAATCCTCCAATCTTCTTCACATATGCCCTGGTGTGTCTCCTCAAATTATTAACAACTTCGTTGTCGACAGAAAACAAATGTTTTCTACCCCTTTCTTCCGGAATTGGATTATGAAGCCCACTGCTTTCTGAACTGTTACCGGTGGAATAATCTCGGGAAAACAGGTTTCCTCGGCCAGCCATGCACTGGCGGCCCTCCTTCTAGCGTCAGATTCTGTTGAGACCTGGAAATTCACAGGCAACAACAGCAAGGGATTCTCCCCAGTCAACATTCCCAACTAGCCCGTGACTGTTTGGTATGGGGAATCTGTCCGGTTTGCGGTCCGGCTACCGTAGGTCAAGTAACAAAAATAAAAGGTTTTACCGGTTGCGGCCCGGTCCACCGTGTATATTTTTGTATTTTTTGACTTAAAGTATGAAATGCACGTGCCTATTTAACAATGTAGGGTGATAAAGATGCTAGGAGCAGTCACAACGTGATGCGCAGGTTCTTACCTCTCGTCTTAGCACTCACAAGCATCTAAATCATACAAACAATAATAAAGTAAAACTAGCTAAGCTATCTCTAGAGAGCTGGATATTAATTCATGAGTAATGCACTACTGTCCATATATTATGGCAAATCGCAGATAGCTATTCTTATAACCAAACATATAAACATGAAAAAAAGTATACATGATAAGATAGCTCATCAACAGTTAAGACTCTCATTACTCATAGTGGAAAACATCATAAAGAAAACTAAAGAACATTCAGATAAGAACATAGGTTTAGGAATTTAGAAAGTTCTCACAGTTAATGAAACACAGTTGAAAACGAAATAGTTCCCATTCAACATTGCTCATTTAAATGCATTGATATGTTCCACATAACACTTTCTCCAACAGGAAAAAGTTGCAATTTTTGGTTGTAAAACGAAATAGTTCCTCTTGCAAGCATTAGTTTACAAGTTTTTCAGGGGAAAAATCCCCTCTCCATTCTAACTTTCAAATATTTAAACTAAACAGTAGAACGCTTGGGCTTCCCCCCCCACCAACGTGTGACCTCTCAGTTCCTCAAACGTTTCATGTCTTTCTGTGCGCACTCATGATCTACTGAGTAACTGACAGACCTTTCAGATCTGTGCCTTCGTTGCTATTGATTTTGCTTTCTCCTTTGCTCGCCCTCCTTGCAATCCTGTCGTCTTTGATTCGACCTTTACCGAAACGGCCCAGCTCCCTTCTGCCAACTATCTCCCTGCCGTAGTCGTCTGAAAAGTCTCTTGAGTCCACCTGCAATAAATCAATGTACATCATTCATTGTGATTGCATTCTAAAACAAAACGCCAAATTATATTAACCAAAATGGCTACTCAACAAGAAATTACCATGTGCATCACTGTTATGAGAACTTAACAAATGCCGATACCACCATCTCGTCTATCTACGGGTTCGAAAGAAACCACCAATCGATGGAAAACGAAAAACTCCTCGGCGGCTTCGAATACTGATATCCACGGGGTAGACTTATCCACAGCCGCATATGTGGGTCTTAAAAGTGACAGACACTGCGAACCCACTTAACCTATTGGGGTCGGAAAAGATATGACCTAAGCTGTAGGTGGGAAAACCTCAAATCGAAAATCGGAAGGACATTGACATCGGAAGCCAAACGCTTTGCATAGCCGCAACGACGGAAAAGAAAATACTACGGACACGCGACTAAAAGGCCGACACGCATCGGTGGTCGGTGCGTTTTACACTTCGGGTGCTTAGCTGCTTCCGGAGCCGCAACGACGGAAGCAAAAGGTGATAGACATGCGACTAGAAGGTTGGCACGCATCGGTGGGCGGAGACATAAGGATTGGAGGAAAATCGACTAAACGATCGGAAGGATAGTGCTTTCGGTAGCCGCAACGGAGGAAGCCCAAGACTTAAGGATCGACGAAAACGACAAAGCGGGGTTAAAAAATCAATGTATCCGGGGACTTCACTCTCTTCCGTCTGTAACTGCGGAGAACAAAGTAACAGTACTTTCTGACGCGAAACAGAAACTCAGCCGATTAAGACATATGCATCAGAAAAGAATAACGATGCTAAAGCTGATTATCTCTCCGCAATAGAGGGAGATCAAGCAGATAAACTTCTGACTCAAACATAATTTGATGCCCGATCTATGAAAAAACATTAAGTGTTTGGAACAGCTTTAAATTCAGCGACAGTCAACAACCTGTTTTACTTCCGAAATAGCGGCCTTTCAAAGAACAATTGATCTGATCGACTAGCAAAACCAGACTCAAAATCTGTGACCCACACAATTTTCAAAACACAATCAACTTCCGAAAAGAGGACGAGAGTTAATCTTCAACAAATAGTTCAAAATTAAAGCATGACCAAAAAGTTCACAGATCGAAACGATTCAAAGCAACACTAGATTATGAGGAGGGGACCAAAATTTGAAAAAATTTGGGGAGAAGAGTTGCAGCTGCAACAACACCGTAGAAATAAATCAATTGAACTTCAGCTCTAGAAAAATTGTAACATGACCAACATATGAACCAGAAGAACGATTAGATACACCTCCTTCCCCCTCATAACATAGTACACTAGAAGAGGAACCCATGGAAAAAGAGCCCAAGGAAGAACACCAACATTTCATAGATCCACCATCTCTTATTCATCCTTTTACATAGAGGTTATAGTCCAAACAAATTGAAAACCTTTTACTAGAAAAACTTAAAATTTTGTTTGTTAAAATTCCCCTTCTACAAGCTATTAAGGAAAACCCTATCTATAATCGGTATATCAGAGCCACATGCATACAAATGCCAAGAAGAAAAAGAAAGGACCCTGTAGCTGTCAATGTTGTAGGACAATTGGTAGACCTCATGTTAGGAATATTAGTCGATGTCTACATAACATATAATTTAATCTCTAAAACTCTCATTGACCTAGGGGAAACCATAAATGTAATGACTCAACATACCATGATCAAACTTAACATTAAAAACCTATTAAGACAAACTACTACAGTTCTACAACTTGCAGATACCTCTATAGTTTGTCGTCATGGTATATTAGAAAAAATTATGGTAACCATAGATACATGGTGGTATCCAACAGATTTCATTGTTATCCACACCAAATATAAGCTCAGTGGATACCTTGTCATACTTGGGATACCGTGGCTTGTGACATCTAATGCATACATTTGGTGTAGGAAAGGCAATACCTATTATGAAAAACTACTACAATTCTACAACTTGCAGATACCACTACAGTTTGTCCTAATGGTATATTAGAAAACATTGTTGTAAGCATATATACATGGTGGTATCCAACATATTTCATTGTTATCCACACCGAAGCTAATCTCAGTGGATACCGTCTCATACTTGGGAGACTGTGGCTTGTGGAAGATAATGCATACATCGAATGTAGGCAATGAAATATGACTATCACCAATGGATTAGAGACAAATACCTTAATCCTATATCCTCCTTCCAAACCTCATTTCGATATTGACAATACTCCTTGGAAATCCAAGGAAAATGATCTTGGTCCACCTATAAACCCTATTTTAACCTTTGATATTGCCTTGGCACTCAGGTCCCCACAATAAGACACAATCATCTGTAATTTATCCATAATCTTTATGATACCCCTATATTATGAAGAAAACCACGCCATTTCTGATTTGAAGATTATAGGGACCAAGGGACCCTTATGTAAGAAACTGTCTTATGAAAAAAAAAAGCAACCACCAAACCATAGAGATTTATCCTAACAAAACATTGAAATTTAGTGATCATTTAACATCTAAACATGGGAAAAATATGTTCCAAATAGTCGGTAAATATAAAACAATGTTTGCATGGAGTTATGTGGATATAAAGGGAGTCATCCCAAACATTTTCCAACATCATATATACATTAAGGATTATTACACTCCCATTAGGTAGCCACAACGTAGAATGGATCTAGCTTTAAGGGATATTTTAAAATAGAATTACAAAAGCTCCTTGATGCAATGTTCATCTACCATATATCAGATAGTGAATGGGTATCACCACTAGTGATTGTTCCAAAAAAGGGAGGCAAATGGAAAGTATGTATAGAATATAGAGAACTGAACAAGGCCACCAAGAAAGATCATTTTTTGTTACCATTTATTGACTAGGTATTAGATACCCTTGCAAGAAAGAAAATTTTCTCCTTCCTAGACGGTTTCAGTGGATATAACCAGATACGAATTCATATGGCAGACCAAGCCAAAACTACATTCACCTGTCCATGGGGGAATTTTTCCTATAGAGTACTCCCTTTTGGACTTTACAATGCCCCAACTACCTTCCAAAGAGAAGTCCTAAGTATCTTTGCAGATTTTATCCATTACCGAATGGAGATTTATATGGATGATTTCACCCCATATGGAGATGAGTTTGAAGAAGGCCTTGTAAACTTGGAAAATGTCCTTAAAATATGTATAGGAATGAATCTTTGCTTGAGTAATGAAAAATGTCAGTTAATGATGGATGAGGGAGTAGTGTTAGGGAACTATGTTTCTAGAAAAGGAATCACTCTGGATCCGACAAAGGTCCAAGTTATAATTAGCCTACATGCCCCATAGAAGTTAAAATATGTTAGAAGCTTCATAGGACAATATGGATACTACACAATATTTATACAAAATTATAGTAAAATAACTGCCCCTATGTTTTTACTAATGACTAAAGATGCAAAATTTAAGTGGACCAATGCCTTCCAGCAAGCATTTGATCTAATCAAACAAAAAACCATGGAGGCAACTGTATTACAAGGAACAAATTGGGAAATCCTTTTCCATATAAATTCAGATGCTTCCGACAAAGCGATTGGCACAGTTACAGGGGGGGAAAAGAGAAAATTCCCTATGCTAGTCACTATATCATTGAACAATCTTGTAGGGACAGAGATTAATTACACAGTCACATAAAAGGAATTTCTTGTTGTTATCTACTCCATCAAAAAGTTTATAAACTACATCACTAGATATCAGGTATCCATCCACATTGGTCACTCAACAATTAAATATTTGATGAATAAGATAGATTTCAGGTGTAGAATAATAAGATGCATTTTACTATTGCAATAATTTGATATAAATATCGTAGACAAACCAGGGAAACAAAATGTGGTAGCAGATTTCTTGTCTATACTAACTTATGTTGCAAATAAGGAGCTAATGGATGATGCATTTCTGGATGAACATCTTTTTGTCGTCTCTGTAAACACTCTATGGTTTGCTGATATTGCGAATTATTTGACTAATGGAAAATTTCCTCAGCACTTCACTTACAAATGAAAATGAAACACTATAAGAAAGAGTGCTATGTTCTCATGGATTCAAGGATACTTGTTTAAGAATTGACCATACCACATCCTAAGAAGATGTATCCAAGAAGATGAAGTCCATGATCTTCTTCATGCTTGTCATGATAAATCGTATGGTGGACACTATGCAACAAAAATAACATCATACACAGTGTTACAAGCAGGGTATTACTGGCCAACTTTACATAGAGATGCAAAAAATTATGTTTCCATATGTGATGACTATAAAATAATGGGACAACTAACACAAAGAGATGAAATGCTCCTCCATCTACAAGTAACAATAGAATCTTTTGAAAAACGGGGAATGGATTTCATTTGACCTATCGATCCTCACTCTAACCAAAAGAATCACATATTGGTCTACACAAATTACCTAACTAAATGGGTGGAAGTTAAAGCATTGAGATTGGAAAATCAGGAGTCGGTTGCAAAAAATTTGGAAGAAGATATTTTTACTAGATTTGCAACACCTAGAGAGTTAGTTACCGATAGTCATAAACATTCACATCAAACTTGATTGATTACATTCTCAAAATGAACAACGTCAAGCACAGATAATCATTATCCTACCATCCACAAATAAATGGGAAAGCTGAAGTCACCAATACAGAAAGAAAGAACATCTGAACAAAAAATAGTCCAAATTCACAGGAGAGATTCGACAAATAGACTTCATGAAGCAGCATGGGCATATAACACTACATGGAATACCACCACATGAATCATACCATACTAGTTGGTTTATGGGAAGAAAATAATGCTCCCTATACAATCTGAACTCAAAACATTAAGGACAACACTGAAACTTAATATGGACTTGTTGACAACACATAATGAGAGACTACTCCAGCTCAATCAACTGGATGAACTGAGGCAGCAAGACCTACATGATATATTGATAATTCAATAGCATAGAGAATCATGGCATGATAAATTTATAAAAAACAAGGATTTCAAAGGAGGTCAGGCCCTACTATATGACTCAAGGTTTAAATATTTCAAAGGAAATTTAAGAAGTAGATGTTAGGTCCCTCTCAAGTGGATATCATCCTGTTGTTGCTGCAACAATTCCCAAAAATATTTTTATATATTTTTTGGCCCCCTTTGAAAATATTAATTTGCCTTTGCTTTAATTGACCTTTGAGTTTTCTTGTCCATCATGAACTTGCAGAAAATTTTCGTTTTTACTAAGGGAGAAACATTATTTTTGATCCGCAACAACGGAAAGGTTTTCCATTTCGAGCCACAACAACGGGCTCATCTTCGCTGTCCAGCCGCTACGACGAGTCGTTCACTATTTGTTAGTCGCTATAGCGGAAAATTTTCTATGATTGGGGCCTCTACAATGGTTATCATTTTGTCTTATGAGCTGATGTATGCATGTTTCTGATGTATCGGCAAGCTTCTCACTTGGCGTTTGCTACGACGGTTGGTTTTCAACTGTTTTCCTATTTTTTTCCCGCGGGCCGCTATAGCGGACTTTCTCTTGGTCGCGAGCCGCTACGGCGGGCTCTTTTCTGTCTCATAAACCGTCGTCGGTATGTTCCCGCTACTGTGAAAGGTTGTTTATGTCCTTTCCACTATGTCAGTGGAATTCAAAAAGCATTTCATTTGGCAAGTCACGAGCAAATACGATGAGGTTCTCTTTAGGATTGATCCGCTACGGCGGATTGATCTGCGTTTTTTACGGAGGTATCATCCGGCACGCCACCGCGGAAGTATGTTGGTTTTCTAGCCACTATTGCGATTGATTGATCATGATGACTTATGTGTTTGGCCCGCAGTAGTTGGCGCCAGCTGAGGTTCTTTTGGGCTTGCACGTGCAGAGGTTTTAGGGTTTTTTACCGCTCGAGAATCATTTTATTTGTTGTTTCACTTGTTTCCTTGACCTTGTGGTTTTACAGAGTAGGTGAGGTTGAAGAGCGTTTCCCATTTTAGTCATCTGTGCAGTTTTTTGGTGTATCTCACGTGGCCTGCACTCATCAACTGCGTGGAGCCAGCTGTGACAGAAAGGTAGGTGTCCTCACGTTTTCCTAGTGATTGGTTCTGTAAGGTCGTAGCTGTCATTGTCGGTGGTTAGGTTTGGCTAGGTTATAAAGGTTTTCCTTTCCCTTCCTCTGTTAGGCCAAATTTTCCAGTTGTTTTTTCCTTGCCCTAGTAAATACATAGGCGTTATGAGTATTTGCGGGCATTTTCGCTCAGTTCTCTAGATAAGAGATTTTTGTCTCAAACGGTTGAGTTTCACACCAGTATGGATGTAGTTGACTGCTCATGTGTGGGCGTTGGCCTTGGTGGCAGTTTTCTTTTCAGAGCTCATAGGGGGAGTTTCCTTCGATTTCGACCATGGAAATGGTGGCATCATTTTTCCCTAGGGCATCACCGTCGTAATTTTATGGTTTTCTTCCACAACCTCGTCGTGACTGAGAAAAAGTGGAAGCAATTAGTGGGTTTTTCAGCTTTAAAGATAGTGAGGAATGTTTTTTTCAGCTAGGGTTGCCCGCAGTTTCAGTAGGGTCTGTTTTCTTTTTAGTCGTAACCCTGAGCCGGTCGTAGTGCTGTTTATGATGGAAGGAATGGACAGGGTAAAGAAATTTCAGTTTTTTTGCTTAAATGATGAATATGTGTGATTGATATGATCGTATGGGTACTAAGACAGTTTGTCTTGTAGGTACTGTTTGCTGTTGAAACCATGGCTAAAAAGGGAAGAAAGAAGCTCAAAATTGCTGAGAGCGATTCAGACATAGGGATTGCTGAAGTTTCTCCTGCAATAAGGGTCGAGATAGTATACACGGATACCAAAGTAGTTACAGGAGCAGAGCCCAAGTTGAAATGGGGCCAAATATACCCCATGATTTTCAACAAGAAAGTGCCACAAGATGGATTAGGGGATCTTTCCTGATATGAGAATATTCTGAGTTCTAGGCTGACAAAGATAACCACTAGACTAGAGGTTTTTCCCTGTACCGAGGTCATCGGTTGGATTTTGCCGAATATCGACATGGTGGGTATGATAATTAATGATGAAGAGGGCAAGCTCGTAGCAATTTCTGCACCAGCATTTATCTCGAAAGCATATAGTCTACCAGAAGCAGAGATAAATGTAACCATAGATTGGGTCAAGAGCATTAAATTCGACTATACCACTACAATGAAGGGGATGATGATTGAAGGTAAGACCTTTAGACATAAGCAGTCAGGAGAGTATGAAACAACTAATCTTCGAACCCCATTCATATTAATAGCATTGATGTTGAGTCCGCTGTATGGTAGATGTGATGGAAAAATATACAATTTTGGGTGGATTCCAATCATGTATTATGTGGCAATGGAGGGAACAGTCTTTAACTGGGTAGATATTGCCACCAAGAACTTGTCTAAAAGTATCAAGGCAGCTCAGGAGGGTCTAAAGCAGACCAAATCGAAATTCTATATGTCATCCTTTTTGTTGGATTGCATAATATATAGGCATAAGTTTGAAAAGCTAAAGTGTGTATGGATAGAAGGGAAAGCTCCTATTTATGTTTCCTATCAGATTATAGGAGCCCACAAATATCACACTCATTATCAGCTAATTTGTGAAGAATTCATAATGCCCCTTTATAGGTTAATCTTTTTAGAGGATTTCCCATGTCTGTCGGAAGGATCAGTGGAATCTATAAAAGAATTTGGTGACTATTTTTTCACCAAGGAAGGCACTTACCTAAGAATGTATGGAGACACAAGAGCACCTTCATTGCTGCCTAAGTATGAAACAAACTATATAGTATTGAAGGAGGCATCTAGGCACGTATTCTTAGATGGTTTTGGAAACCATTTGTTTGATATCAAGAAGGCGCTTTTCCCACCAGTGCCTTTTTACGTGGGAAGTTACAAGTTTAGCAGAGTCAAAAGTGCTTTGGATTTTGTCAAAGAGCTGGAAATCTTCCACTTTGGGGAGAAAAGATTCCATAGGAATGACTCACAAGGAAAGGTATCAACTCACAAAGTAAATTTTGAGTATGCCGACTACATAGACAAAGAAGAGAAAGTATTCAGAAACGTCTATAGTATGGCATCCTTGAGAAAAAGGTTGAAAGGAAAAGCATTTGGTGCTAAAGTAAGTAGCAATAATAACCCAAAGCCAGACAAAGAATATGAGGAAGCTACAAAGAAAGCTCAAGAAGAAAGCACTCGTAGGCTTGCAGCAGGGGCAAAAAAGTTATTGGTTGAAGAAGCATAGAAAGACCAGGCATAAGCTATTAAAAGAAAGAACACAGAGGTTGTTCTGAAGAGAATGGAAGAGTTGGAGAAGGCTTCGACTAAAGGATATTTAAACTTTGATCAATGTATGCAAGATATAGGAGGACAAGGCCATGATATTGATGAAGTTCAAGGTGGTGGAGGTTCAGAACAAAGCCTTGTGTGGGCTAATCTAGAGGAATTGCTAGCCACATCTGGAAGCATCTTAATAGGAGGTCATGTGCCCATAGCTGAAATGGGACTTGTGCCTTTTACACCTTCAAATCAATATGATGTAGCATGTTTGGAGGACATTAATTTTGATCCTAAAATGAATTCCATTGTATGGAGGATAGAGAAAACATTGAAAGTAGGAGCTCAGCCAGAAGTCACTACAGTGATGGAGAGAACAGTCATGAAAAATGTGGAGGAGCATCCTAAGGAATTAGCTACTATGGGAATTGCAAATGCCCATGAAAATGTTCATAACGTGGACAAGATTATGGAGAATATTGAGCAATACAAAGGAAAGACGGTTGAAATGAAAGAAGTGTTGAGAAAGGAAGAAAAGGTAGGGAGAGAGTCTGAAAGAAAATACAAGACCACCTTGTCAGAGTTTGAAATATTTCAGCAAAGACATCAGACCTTGGAAGCAGAACGAGACAATTTGAAATTATCAATTGAAGAATTGAGTAAGGAAAAAGGAATTCTGGAAAATAAAGTGGCAGAATTAGAGCTGCAGAAGACTATTGCTGAGGGGAAAGCTAAGCATTGTGAGACCCAAGTAGTAGCCTTGGAAACCCAGAAAGCTTCATTGGAAGCCTCATTAAAAGCAACAAATGAACAAAAAACATATATCGAGCCATTAAAGAAGCATGCTCTCACACTTAGAAGTAAAATTCATCAGATGTAGCTTCAAATAGCAGAGGAGATGTTAAAAGTTCAGCAAGTAGAAACAAGGCTGGAAGAAATTGTGAGTACAACTTCTTACTTCTTAGACAGGACCCAGGATATCCTGGAAATTCTACAAGGACATTTGACTTGGTTGGAAACAACCAAAGAGCCTCCAGTTGATGCACCCATCAAGGACTTAGAGACAGTGAAGCTGGAGTATGAACTGATTGAATTTAGGAGTAAAGCAGTAGAGGAATTGGTAAAGGTAGTTCGAAAGACTAAAGGTGTTTGTGCATAATTCTGCAGAAAAGTTCTCACAACTTACAATCATTGTCAAACATCTGCTAGGAGAAGGTTAGAAGAACTTCCTGATCATGAAGGATTTTTGAAGCAATTGCAGGAAATATGGTTAGAGGATGAACAAAGTATCCAGCTGGTCAAAGGTTTGGATGAGAGGGTGCTGAAAACCACAATAGCCCAGGAAACAGTGAGCAGTCATTTATTGGAAGATCAAGTTCAGTTGATACCAGCCAGAGTGGCGAATATAAAATCCCAAGTTGCTAAACATGAAATCATTATCAGATTCCTAGAGCCCTCTGGATTCGAGACTATAGCAACAGATGCAAATATTTGGAAAAAATTCATTAATGATGTGGTTGGGTCCACTTAGTAGTTTGTTTTATTAATACATTTTTTAATATTTTCCTAGGATGGCAAGTTCACTAAAAGACAAAGCAATTTTTGTAACTGATTTGTAAAGAAGCCCAAAGGGCAGGGGAGACCAAGAGACGTTTTGAATTTGTATAAATAGGGATCAAGTCGATAGAGTAAAGGACCTATTTTCATGCTATCTTTTGAAATGTTATTGTAAGAAGAACTACTTCCTCTTATAATAAAGAGTTTATATGTTCCGTTGGAGAAGGCACTATGGAGTCTCAAATGCTTGCCATAGACTGGTTGAATGTGAACTACTTCTGTTTCAGCTTTTTCTATGAACTGTGAGATCGTTCTAACTTGCGAATTATTTCATGTTATGAATGTTTTCCTATTTATTTATGTGAAACTTTCGCAGTATATCTAAGTAATGAATGTTTCAAATGACAATGAGTTATCTCTCTCTTTATCTTTCTACTTATATTCATGTATTCTGAAATATGAACAACTACCTGTAATATTCTAAATGCATGTTTTACAATACATTACTCATCATTAATTACAATATTGCTCCCTAGGGATAGGTTAGATAGAATTATTTAGCATTAGCATAAGTTGTTCTTTGTTTATGATTTAGAAGCGAAAGAGGTAAGAACATGCGCATCACATTGTGAAGCTCTTCATTATATTTATCAATTTCACTTAGTTAGGCACTTGCATATCATCCATAAACATAAAAATAAAAAAATACACTTAAACGGTGGACCGGGCCGTAATCGGTAAAATAAGCTTTAACTGTTACTTGACCTAAAGTGGATGGACCGCAAACCAGATGGATTCCGCATACCAAACATTAAAGAGCTAATTGGGAACACTTATTGGGGAGAATCCCTATTGTTGTTACTTGCAATTTTCCAGTCCTCAACACATCCATGATAATGGATCGGTTATAGTATCCACTATAGACAAAGAAAATATACCAATTCTAGTCAATGGCCATCATCTGGAACTCTATAACAAGCCTCTGAGCAAAGTAGAATTCATAGAAAAACTAAATTCAACAGAGTTGTAGTTAATTTCAGGCCAGTTAGGCCCTTCTTAGGATTGATAAG
>LPNX010060510.1:75421-90319 GCA_001517045.1 Pseudotsuga menziesii | reverse complement strand
CACGTCTATTGTATCTGATCGGGATTCCCGGTTCTTGGGAAAATTCTGGTCAACTTTATGGGAGCTTATGGACACTAAACTGAAGAAAAGTACAGCTTTCCATCCACAGACCGATGGGAAAAAAGAGGTAGTGAACAGAACACTGGTTCAGCTGCTCAGAGGATATTGTAGTAAACATCCTAAACTTTGGGATGAGCAGTTGCAGTATATACATCATGCTTACAATCATGCAGTTCATTCTTCCACGAAAAGATCTCATTTTGAAACTTGTTTTGGTTATCTGCCAAAAACACCGATGGACTTCTCTTTTGGAAAAGATGCAGTAGATGGACATCATGATGCAGATAAACCTTTAAAGTTCATTCAGAGAATCCAAGCAGTGCAGCAGGCAGTTCAAGAACAGTTGGAGAAGAGCCAGGCCAAGTACAAAGCCAGGCATGACCAGCATCGAGTTGATCATCAATTCCAGGTTGGTGACCGAGTTTGGTTACATATCACCAAAGAAAGGATGAAAGGTGAAGGTAAAAATATTAAGCCTATCAGGTATGGTCCTTTTGAGATCTTGGAAAAGATCGGTAGTAATGCTTTTCGCTTGAATTTACCTCCATACATGCAAATTTATTCAGTTGTCAATGTTGAGAATCTTAAACTGTATGAGCCTCCTATGATCATGGATGAAGAAATTAACATATAGATTCCTTCAATAGATGATTTGGCACTTGAATATATGAGAGAGTTGCAGGATGATGCTATTCTTGACAGAAATATAAGGACTTCACGAAGGGGGAATGCTAAGTACCTTTGAGTGGGGCTGAAAGGAATGCATCCTAGCAAAGCAAGATGGATGGAGATTGGTAAAGTGAGGGAACTTTACCCTCACTTGCAGAATAATTCAGGCTTTTGGTGGTCCAAAATCTCTCCAATGGGGAGGATTGATCCGGTAGATTATTCCTCCTTAACGATGCAATACGGTACATGGATCCTAGAAGCCGCGCGTGAAGGAAATTGGACGACGGATACACCAAGAAGCCGCATAGATCGGAGGACAGAAGAGCATTTTCCCTTCTGCAATGGTGGGGCTCGGAATCCTTTCCTTGTCCGCAACGTCGGGGCTCGGAAGCCTTTACTCGTCCGCAACGTCGGGAATCAGAAGCTTTTCCCTTCCGCAACGGCTGGGCTCAGAAGCCTTTCCTCGTCTGCAATGTCGAGGATCAGAAGCTTTTCCCTTCCGCAACGGCGGGGCTTGGAAGCCTTTCCTCGTCCGCAACGTCGGGGATTGGAAGATTTTCCCCTTATGCAATGGCGGAAGCTTAAAGACGTTCGAAACGAATCAGAAGTTGGAGCGATAAGCAGTCCGCAACGACGGCCACTAGCTTCATCGGAAGAACAACGCTTCCGGCAGCCGCAACGGCGGAAGCCCAAGACTTACGGTTTGAAAAGTCGAATTGGGAGACTTTACCGTCTGACCGTCCGCAACTGCGGAGACCAAAGTAACATGCGTTCCAACTTGAAAACCAGCCGACAGCCGATTGAGACAGAGATCATCGGAGGAAAAATATCGGAGCCCGTTGCGTATCAGTCTTTCGCAACGGCGGAAGCCCGGATAACTAAAAATTCCGATTCAAATACTCAGCATGCGTTCGCGCGGGGATTTTCCATCATGGTTTTTGCAGTTGGTACACAGTTTGGATGCAACGTCTCAGGGAATGGAACCGACGCATTGGTAACGTTTTCTTTTGGTTCTTTGGTTCAGGAGATGAACAGCCTGTTATGATAGTGAGTGGGCATTTGGCAGGGGATGTGAACAGTCGCATTTCGTTTAGGTTTTGTCTCCTTGGTAACGGTTGTGTGAAAGAAGGAAAATCCGTTAATTATGAAGCTTAAATAGAGGAAGTTGGGGACGATGGAAAAACGCAGTTCATTGGGAGCACATGGCAACTGTATTCTCGATAATGAGAAGCTTGGAGAGAGCATTATGCTGTTCCTTTTGAAGTCGACCATTCTCAGTTATACTTGGCTTCTTTTGGCTGTCGAAGTCCAGTTTTGTAACTTTCAGAGAGGAGGTCTTGAAGAATTTACTGTAAATGTCCAGTTGCTGTGATTGTAAAGAGTCGACTATTTTCTCTGTTTAGCTGGCTATTCTTTGTTTTGAAGGCCAATTTGTATTAGTCCAGAGAAGAGGTCTTGCAGACTTTTGTCCATACGGCTGAAATTGGATTGCAGAGTCCAGAATCATTTGTACCATTTTTTAAAGCCATTAATTGGATCGGTTCCCATTGGAGAGGGACCTGGAGACGTAGCCCAGTGGAGGGGGTGAACTCCGTTATCAACTTCTGGTTGTGACTCCGTTTCTGTGCTTCCTTCCTTGTATCTGTCTATCAGTGTTGTGGTTTTTTTTTTTTTCATTCCTATTCTGAACATTTGATTTTTGTTAATATTGTTCCTTTAATTAACCTGTTGCACGCATTATTTTACAACAAAATTTTAATGCACTAAAGTTGAGGTCCTACGGATCAATTTGTTTGTCTCGATGGCTTCCAGACGTGCTCATATCTCCCTCATTTTCTCCAAAACTTCTGTGCTCATCGCTGCTCGACCTCTGTCATAACCTCTTGCTTTGCCCATGCGTGCGACCATCTTCTTGCACTAATCCTCTGCAATAACAATTCTCTTTCACACTGCTACAATATTACCTCACCAAACCTCCTGTGTGCTTGGTCTTTCGGCAAGTACCGGTCCTCTTTCTAGAACCTCTTGAGCACCCTTCTTTTCTCTTTTCAGGATTCTACAGCTACGCTTATTTCTCACATGAGCTTCTGCATCACTTAATCACTCCCTCATACAATTCTACCCACAATCACAAGTGTGGAATCACCCAAAAAATTCTAGCCAGTCATACCTGGAAGTTACTTCTATTTTCCAACACGCAGGAAATCTTTTCCCACTCTGATACCAAAATTGGTGCAGGCTGGGATCGACCTTAGCCAACCCAACCAACACCTCTAGGAACTAGTGGCTCCTACACTTAGAAAGACCGCCAAATTTATTCCTCGGCCAACTTCTACGCTAAAATTTTTTCCCCATGATTCTGACCCCGCAACAGGCTTTTCGCATGCGGGATGCCCGATCAACTCTTCAAAGTTTCTCCCCCTCAAATTTCATCGTACAATAGGATTCTCACCTGTGGGTTGCAGGATGCAGGATCTGGGATCCTCGACCAACCCTCCAAAATTTCCTCCCCGCAACGTTCATTCAGCAATTTTTCAACCGTTCGATCTTCGTCTGCGCGCTTAATCTCCACACTTCATTTTCTGCAGAAACTGGTTAAGGCATAAAATCTAAGTGTTGCGCCGATTGATCATAGAATGGTCAAATCCAGTTTGAAATCTCTAACATTAGTTAGAATAACTCTTCTATGCATTCATCTACAACTTATTTCGATGATCCAAGCAACAATTTAAGGCGTGAATCAACAATTTCATAGAAATACACAGGGTTTCAGAAAACCCGCCGAAATCGGCTCTTCACAAATACACAGTTCAAATAGAAAATGCGTACAGGCTAATTACACTGCAAACACAATTAATTTTCTATTTAATAAAACACACAAACACACACAACTCGGCTCTCTTCTTCAGTTCATTCAAAACATTTGCAAGCGGAACCAGACATAGGTCTGTCCGTTTCTCTGCAAAATCGAAATTCTAATGCTAAAGATCAGAACCCTTCCTCCCTTTCTATTTTGTCTATTTAACCTAAAATATGACCGCCTCTACTGAGTGGTCTTGCCACCAAAAACAAACAACTCCAAAGCATAATGAAAATTCCCTTGTCTTAAACAAACAGTCGGATACTTGCATAGGGAATCATGATCCACACTCCTGCCTATCGGCGCTAACAAACTATGACTCAGCATTCACCTACTGAATCACCTAAATGACTCACCACCATCTAGAAGCATAGATTTTTCTTAGGCTTATTTACAAAGTGATAGCTCAAAGACTACCAATTCATAACTTATGACCCCTTCCAAGCCTGATCAGACTTTAAACTTGGGTTTGGATGGAGAGCAGGTTGCTCTTGCATCAAAATTTCAAGTTCAAAATTGTATTGTGGTAAAAAATGTGACCATTAAAGTTAATCATGCCACGAGAAAATTCAAATGAGAGAGTAATGAACAGGAAAATCACCAAAGCTACATGCAAAATACAATTCACATGCGTGAGGATCACTGCCACAATCGACCACAAACGTTAAAAGACAAGATAGTTAGTAATCATAAAACCATACGAGCTAGCCATGTTGTCCAAATAATCATGCCATTTTAGTCATGAAAAAGTTTCCAATAGAAGTAAGAAACATCAAAGAAAATGTTAGGAATCATGATCCAAAATGTTATGTTTAGATGTTTAGTTTAATAAATGTAAAAGGGCATCTACACACTCACGTGATTATGTGAGGTGTCCCTAAGTTAGTTTCAGTAACGGTAAATTAGTTGTTACTCTTTGGATATTTAAATCCATCGAGTTTTCCATGTGAGGTAATCTTTCGGGACTTAGCCCTCACATCTCCGTGATGTAATTATTTTCCTCCTTCATTAATAAAGGTTTGTCTGAAGACACTTTGTCAAAGTGGTATCAGAGCACGCGGTTAAAGCTTGGTCTAGTTGGAACCTAGTTGGAAGGTGCTAAAGTTTGTTTGAAGAAGGTGACTTTCAAGGTTTTGGAATAACAAAATTTTAATGGTAAGTTAATGCTTCCTATTATTTTGGGCTAAAAAAGAATCTGTGCAGAAAAGATGTTTTATTGAATTAGTTTTTTCATTTTACTTGGAGAGAGTAAAATATTTTTTTTTAAAGGAAAGGTTATTTAAAATTTTGTGGAAGTGAATTTAAAAAAAAAAAAAAAAAAAACATAGCCGGTGTTGGGAAGAAGAACCGGCATGTAGATCAAGTGTGAAGAGTTCACCGTTTTTCCAGCTTAGAGACCATCCAACAAAACTCCAATGTAAGAGATAGAAGAGTTCAGCGTTGAAAAGAACCAGCATTGAAAAAAGTACCAACGTGAACACCAGCGTGGAGAAGGTGTTGACCACTAGTGTAGGAAGGACATCAGTGTGTACACAAGCATAGGAAGGACATTTGTTTTTGGAGGAGGCGTTAAATACCAGCGTTGAAATCGTCCAGCATAGAGACTAGTGTAGAGCATACGCGTAAGGCATACACGAAACATTAAAGATGAATCCAGTTTTATTAAAGGCGAATCCAGACCGTCCAACATTGTTTTGAAGGAGGCGTTGAGAGAGAGAACACCGACGTTAAAGAACCAGCCAGCGTAGGAAGGACGCACATATTGCAGTGGAGCATTGTGTGCATGAGGCTCGGGATTCAATATTTTGCCAACTACTATATCTCATTTCTGAAAGGACAGTCGTGTACCCTGAAAATGCTGGTTTAAAATGGTTTAAATATATTTTCCTCAGATCATGCATGGATTCACGTTTATGTAATATTTTGAAAAGTGAATAAGTTGTTTTGGAGAGATAAAGGTAATTTATTATTCATTTTTTATTTTTGGAGATTTTTTATATTGTATAAAAAAATTGGAGCAATAAAAATTTAAAAAAACAACAAGGATTATTTTTGGAGTTGATGGGACTAGAACTTGTGACCTCCCACTCAACAATCTTGTATCTCTCCAATTCACCTATACAGATTTGTTATTTTTTGGAGTGATAAGGTGCATTTTTTTATTGGGCATTGGAGTAATAAGGAGCATTGTTGGTGTCATAAGGAGTACTTGTATTTTCACTCAAGGTTTGATTAGAGCAAAGTGAAGCTCTGCCAAATTCTTTTCTTGAGGCTATAAGTGGGTCAAGGCCAAGCCCCTATAGCTCTCTTTTGCCTAGTGTGTGATGTTTCTTGTAGTATTTCTTTCATGGTGACTCTTGTTGATGCGTAATTTTGCTTTCATGTTGGTGGTGATATTTTTGCATAAAATCTTATATTGGTGATATAAGGTGATTGTTTATTTTGGTGACATAAGGTGCTTTCTTTTTTTAATTCTTGGAGCTATAAGGTTTTCATAATACACATCTTCTGGAGTTATAAGATGTTTATTTTTTTACAATGTCTAAATTTGTAAGGCTTTTTAATGAATCTGACAAGTTGGAAGGATCGAAAAATTATAAAGTTTGGAGTCGTCATATTCAAAGCACTCTTATTTACAATGAATTGTGGAAGGGTGTCTATAATGCTCAGCCTACCAAACTGACTATTCCCGATCAACTTGCAAAATGGGAACTAAAAGATGAGAAGGCCTTAGAATTGATTCACATTACTGTTTCTGATGATATTTTTGTGCATATTGAAAATAGTTCTAGTGCGTGGTCAGCTCGGAAGACATTGAAAGATTTATTTGATTCTCAAAGTGAAGCTAGGAAAATCAATCTCCAATTGAAGTTGTTTCAACAAAAATTGTCTTCAGGAGGTGATGTCATGGAGTACATTTCTAGATCGAAGAATATCAAACAAGAAATTTCAAGAGCGGGTTTTGGTAAAATTGAGGACAACATGATGGTGACCATTTTGATTGTAGGATTGCCTGAGACATATAAGCATTTTTTGGAAACTTTACAGATTACAAATAAATTGGATAATATTTCTTTTGATGCACTAAGTGAATTACTTGCCACACATGACAAAAATTTTGGTAAAACAAAGCAAGCAGGAGAAGATGTTTTGGTCGCAAGTACTAGCAAACAGTCTTCAGGTAATCATCAAAAGGGCAATGATCAGAAAGAAAATGAACAACAACGCAATTCTTTTCAATATTCAAATAGAGGTTGTGGTTAGGGTTTTGGAAGAGGAAGAGGTCGCAGAAGAGGTAGAGGAAGAAATCAAGGAAGAGGTTCTAAAGAATTGGAAAGTACACAGTCACAGTTTTCTGGAAGAGGAAGAGGTTCAGAAAACCAACAGGTCTCTGGAAGAGGAAGAGGTAATAAACAGGTCACATGTTTTCGTTGTACTAGAGTTGGACATTATGCTTCAGAGTGTAGAGTTTTATTTGAAAAAATTCTAAAAGAAAAAGAATCTAAATAATCTTCATCAGTGGCACATTATGCTCATGCAGACGATAGTGAAAATTGTGAATATGTTTTTACAGCACTTGGACAATCATAATCAATGGATTTTGTTCAAGTTCATCAGTTGGAATCAACGAATTTTGTCCAGTATTCTTATTGTTTCAAAAATGATTTTGAAGATGTTTCGATTATGGATACAAGGGCTACTCAGCATATGACACACAGGAAAGATTTCTTTTGGAGTTATGAAGATGGTCATTTAAATTCAATCTTCCTTGCAGATGATTCTATTCATTTGCCACAGGGAAAAGGAACAGCCAATGTTGATTCCCTGGAATTGGAGTAAGATTGATTTCTAATGTTTGGTATGTGCCTACATTTAAGAAAAATTTATTGTCTTTAGTTGTCATTCACCAATTAGGACATCAAATTGTAATGGAAGATGGTATTCTTTTGGTTAATTCAAAAAAGGATGCAAACAACACAGTTATGACAGGTTATGAAGATGGAAAGCTTCTTAGGATGAAGGGAATAGTCATTCCTAGATCAAAGGAACATTTGAAGGAATTTGCAGGTTTAGTTGAAATTGATGTTTCACCTATCAGATTGTGGCACATTCGTTTTGGGCACTTGAATGTTGATAGTCTTGTACAGCTCCAAAACCAAGGAATGGTAAAGGGGTTACCTACTTTTCGGAAGGAAAATGCAAAGTTTGAAGCTTGCATTTATGGAAAACATAGAAGGATAGCTTTTTCAAAAAGCACTTGGAGAGCAACAAGAAGATTACAGCTTGTTCATAGTGATGTTTGTGGTCCTTTGGAAACATCACTTGGTGGTTGTAAATATTTTTTGTTGTTTATTGATGATTTTAGTAGGATGGTTTAGGTGTATTTCCTGAAGGAAAAATTAGAAGTGTTTGAAAAGTTTCAGTCATTTCAAAATTTGGTTGAAACAACGAAAAAGGAAAAGATTGCTATTTTGAGAACTGATAATGGTGGTGAGTTTACATCAAATCATTTTTTGACTTCTTGTCAGGAAAAAGGGATTAAAAGACAGTTGACCAATTTTTATACTCCACAGCAAAATGGAGTATCAGAAAGGATGAATCAGACTTTATTGGGCATGGCTAGAGCAATGTTATTTTTCAAAGGGTTGAATTAATGTTATTGGGCTGAAGCAGTTCATACAGCAGTTTATTTGAGGAATCGATCTCCTTCATCATCACTTGATGGAATAACTCCTTTTGAGGTTTGGTATGGATTCAAACCTATGGTCAAACATTTGAGAGTTTTTGGTTTAGTTTGTTATGCACTTGTCCCAAAAGAAAAGCGAAAGAAGTTAGAGTCTAGAAGTGTTAAATGCATGTTGATTGGTTATTCCGATGAGAAAAAGGGGTATAGATTTCTATTAGATGGAAAGTTTATTGTCAGTAGGGATGTGATTTTTGATGAAATATAAAGTTTAAGTGTAGAAGAAGTTGAAAAACAACTTAGTCATTTAGAGGAAAAAGTAACTAAGGAACAAATAAGGATGCAACACTTAAACAAGACAAGGAATGAACAATGGTTTGATTTCACTTAAGAAGTACATTATGACGAACAGGTTGAAGACACCTTGGAACAGGTTGAAGATAATTTGAATTATTCACAAGTTAACTTGGATGATTCAAATCAAGTTAACATTGAAAAGAAGAAACCAAAATGGGCAACTAAGTTACTTAAGGATGTTAAGTCTGATGAAAAAGGCAAAACATGTACAAGGAGTTCTAATATGGGTTCAGAAAATTTGGCTCTTTCAGTTGTTGAACTAGATACTTTTAATGAAGCAGTTGAATATGATGAATGTAAAATAGCAATGCAAAGTGAGTATGATGCAGTAATGAAGAATCAGACTTGGAAAATTTTTGATTGTCCACATGATGTTAAACCCATTGGTTGTAAGTGGGTTTACATAATTAAGTACAAAGCAAATAGAGATATTGATAAATATAAGGCAATATTGGTGGCAAAGGGTTTTTCTCAGAAAGAAGGGATTGATTATGAAGAAACTTTTTCTCCAACAACAAAATGGAATACTATCAGGATTGTGCTAGCTTTAGCTGCACAAAATGGATGGAAAGTGTATAAAATGGATGTAAAAAGTGCATTTCTAAATGGTGATTTGCAAGAGGATGTTTATATGACTCAAGCTCCTAGTTTTGAGGTTCCATGGAAATAAAATCAAGTTTGTAAACTGGTTAAGGCATTGTATGGATTGAAACAGGCTCCCAGAGCTTGGTATGCAAAAATGGATGCCTACCTACAGAAAGTTGGTTTTCTTTGTAGTGAGTCAGATGATACTTTGTATGTTCGAATCCATGAAAACAACTTAATCATATTGGTTATGTATGTTTATTATTTGCTCATAACAGGTAACAATAATGATCATATATTTCAGGTTAAGCAAGAACTTCAAACAGGTTTTGAAATGATAGACTTGGGATTATGTGATGTGTCCCTAAGTTAGTTTCAGTAACGGTAAATTGGTTGCTACTCTTTGGATATTTAAATCCATCGAGTTTTCCATGTGAGGTAATATTTTGGGACTTAGCCCTCACATATCTGTGATGTAATTATTTTCCTTCTTCATTAATAAAGTTTTGTGTCTGAGGAAACTTTGTCAGAAAAGCTGTTAGTTGTGAAGGAGGAATTACAATAGAGAATGTATTCCCATTTGCTTTGTTTATTTCTGCAAGAAGGGATAGAAAATTTGGAAGAATGGATGGAGGATTAGTTAAAAATGATCCTATAGACCACTCCATACTGCATCGAGACCCAAAATCGGTAAAGTATTTTAAATATGCAGGGTGGATACACTATTTCCAGAAATTGGATGGTTACTAGGAAGGGTTGACAGAGGAATTCGCGATGAATTTCAAGAAAAATGATGAAAAAACTGCGAGCAAAAAGTAAGAGGGGTATAAATAAAGATGAAGTGGAACAAGGATGACCAGGAGCTAGCCCAGAAAGACAAAAGACAAATTTTCAGGTTTACAAAGAAATACGAAGAAGAGAAAGGAAGTGTGAAAAGAGAAACATGGCTATAACCATGAGACGAAATAGCCTTGATTATCATGAAGTAGCTCACCTGCGAGGGAAAGTATGCGATGGCCCATTTCTATCATTTTAGGTTTCTCAATCTTCTTAGGAATTTGTGATGGTAAAGACCACGTAGAACGTAAGTGTTCCTTGGTTTCTTTTTAATGGTCTATGTTCTATGAGTACTAAATTTTAGATAGGAAATATTGACTCACAATACCACCATGTCCTAGTTAAATTGATCATATTTCATACCCTAAATACACGGTATTTCCCTACCTAATGGTCAAACTTCTTGAAAATCAATAATTCCGAGATAGATGCATTCTACAAGGAAGAACCGCGTCCTTCCTGATCATCTCCTTAAAGAAATTCACAACTTATGACTCCTTTACCATCTGCAAAACCTTTTCCTTCCATGAAACCCTCTAGGAAGAGAGAAAACTCAATCTAATCTATGTAACCCCCCACAAAAAAGCCAAAACCCTGCCAATTGTAAACAAGAAGCAGGCTTCTAGACAAGTCTCATTGAAAATGAGAGCCACCATCAAACAAATGTTAGTAGAAGAGAAGCAATAAGAAAAGAAGGAAGAAGTATAAGAAATCAAAGCAACCCCTAAGAGACATAAAGAAGTTGCATATAATCTTATGTAGTTGGGAGATAAAAGGGAACTAAAGAAACAAGAAAAAATTAACATACAAGACTCAGAAGAAGAGGAAGTACATCTGGTCGACGAATTAGACACTTAGGTTTGTGAGAAAGGAATCGCAGACATGGGAGAACCTGAGGACATACATGATGAAGAATTAGAGAATTCACCATAAATAACTAATGAAACACCTGAAGAATTCCCTAGTGATTTTCTTGGTGATACCACAAAAAGCACCCTTGTTGGCAGATTGTAGAATGAATTGTTGTAAGAAAAGGACCAAGAGACTGAAAGGATAAATAGGTAGATTATAGAATGTGATCAAGAAGTTATGAAATGGAGAATAATATCCCATATAGTGGAACATTATGAGGTAGAGATGAAAATTCCATCCTGAAGCAATATCTAGAACATTACGAGGTAGAGATGAAAGAAAGAGAGCAAGAAAAAATGATGTAACACTACCAAAGTAAAACCACTATTCAAAGTTATTATTTATATATATTTTTACTATCTATTGTTATTTTTTTTATATTATTTAAACATACTTGGTTTGCTTATATTCATCCTAGAATGTTAATTTACTATGATATAACAACTCATTGGTTTGGGGTATTCAATCTTTACTGTAGAAAAGAGTTTCAACAGTTAAAGGTGTTCGTTCAAAATTGCGAGACATGAAACAAACGTTAGAAGGGAGATAGGTCCTTCAGTTTAAACCAAGGACTTAGCATTAATGCTAACCCATATTTTTTCTTCCTGCAGGTGCCCTACCTGGTTAATGCCAGTTCATCATAAAGTTTACAAGTTACCTAGTAAATTGATCCTAGATCAATCCATGGTACAAGATATTGAAATAACTCTTGACTATGCAATGCGTTATGGGATAATAAATTTAAATGGAAAGGATTTGTTTTCACATTTACTATTGCTATACAGCTGGAAAGCAATAGGGTTGACTTTTCCCATTGTTAGTCTATCTCGAATTCAATATAGACATTTGATTTTACTCATAAGTGGAGATGTAATGCTGCTCAAGCTCCTTTAAGCGGTTATGGAAGTTATGTTGGCAGGTGACAAACCCCATACCATATTCTTGGTAAAATAGGTCTCCCTCCCTTCCATCACAGTTGTTATTCATTTCAGTTCTCCTTCAATCAAGGTGAATGGGGTTTATGTCTTCAAGGGTTACTTTGGGCTTGATTCATTAATGGATTCCAACTTTGATATAGTAGGTAAATAATATTAATTACCCACATTTAATTTCTTTATTAATTCATTATAAACCTCCATACTAAAATATCTAGAACTTGTAAATTTTACAGGTATGGCCTCTCAGCTAAAGGATTCTCTTTTCCAAAGGTAAGTTAATGGTTTATAATGGAAACCCTATCTCTGTTCTGATTGTTTAAGGAGGCAACCCTTATTTGTTTGGCCATTCAGACGTGTGTTGGTTGGTTTTTCAATGGGTTCCAAGGTTGGTCATCAAGTGACAATGGATTTTTCTGCTAAGTTGAAATACCTCAATCCATTCCGCTTCCATTTTAATGGTAATTTTGTTATTAAGTTACTAGGGTTTGTCTCTCAGGATAAACCTCTATTTTGATAGTTTCATTACCGATATTAATTTATATATTAGTTCAAAATGTAACATTCTACCCTTGATGTATGCGACAAAGATAATACTTGGTTGTAATACATCGTTGGTATATTTATCATTTAACGTAGATAAATTGCTAAGTTTTGTTTTAAACATATACTTGGATTCGATTCCAGGTGTACGCATGAATGATTAGTTCTCAATTTCGTTTTCGAACTTGTCGGTTTATAGTTCATAAGATAATACATCAATATATATGTAACCATTGTCTTGTGGAAAACTTCATAGTCTTATTTATGAGAATATCCCAACTGCATGATAAAACCGTTGCATGCAAAGATTTGTTTGGATGGTTAGTAGTTTTGTTTACTGTTGATCCGGGAGGATCTAAAAAGGCCAATTTTCAAAATCATCATATTGCAACAAAAATAGTACCATGTCTAATATCTCATCAAGCCGATTCCAACGGTGCAAACGGCGTGTCAAACGGACTCCAGATGCAAAAGATATTGCGTTTTGAAGTTTGGCCCCAACAGGGAAAATTTTGGCTGAAGTGCCACGTGGCACTCCCCCAAGCTGCCACGTGGTAGTCAAAAAGTGCATTCTAATGACATGGCATGATAATGTGTCATGATTATGTGGCATGATGGTGTGGCATGCTGACATGGCATGATGACTGGCATGATGATGTGGTATGATGACATGGCATGCTGATATGGCATGATGACATGGCATGATGATGTGGCATGGTGACATGGCATGATGAAGTGGAATGATGACTAGCATGCATGCATTTGTGCTTGAAATGAGCTTTAGGACATTCATGCATTTACTCATGAGAAATTGTAAAATGATTAATATTTGAAGTGAGTGGAAAAATTACTCACATATTACTCATTTATTTTATTCCTTGAGTTGTTATGAAGTTAATGCATGGTTGTAACAAAAAACAAACATGCCATATTTGTAAAGAAGTTGTAACAAGTTGTTTTATGGTTGAAAAACCAACATTCTATTTAAAAAAGGGATTTTGTTATGTAATGAATTATTGTTGGATTTTGTAAATGTCATTATGGGGAAGTAACTAAATGTGAAAACCCATGGGCATGTGGGCATGAACCATATTTTTGGTTTATGTTCTTAAAATCCAAACCAATTTGTAACTAATCCCAATTTGGAGAATCACATGTATCATGCCACCAAGAGTAGCTTCTCCTATTTAAGCACTTGTCATGTGCATTTGAAGGGAGCTCAAGTTTGGAGAGATGTAGCCCATAGAGGAAGCAAGCATCTGAGAGGCCCCATTGGGGGTCTCCATTGGAGAAGCCCATGGAGAGGCTCCAACCTTGTAGTTCCAGCTTAGAGAGCAAGCATGTCTCCATCATGTCCGAAGGTGATCCAGCGTAGGAGACAAAGAAGCAGAGTCAGTTCAAGGAGGCAACATTTCAATTTGCATTTGAAGGCAAGTAGCGACCATCTACACTCTCATCCCGAAGGACAAAGGTGAAGGGATTGGTTGGTAAGAGTGTGACTTTGGTTTTATTGATGCACTTGTCATGCAAACATATTGTCGTCTATTGATACTATCCTGCAGAAGATCGTGTGGCGTAGCTCGAGGTTCGTGGCTCGTAGAGTCAGTTGAAAGAGTGCGATTTGCAACATTATGCAAGTCTTTGATCCGCTCGAGGTTCGTGGCTCGTAGAGTCAGTTGAAAGAGTGTTATTGGCTACATTGGGAAAATATATTCATGTCCAAGTTTGGCAACTTCTCGAGACAAGGGAGGTAGGCATTTGCTTGCTTGATTTTTGCAATCTTCGATTGAGTCCTATAGCTTGTGCACTTATGTGACCCATCAGAGGCAGTTATAGTGCGGCGGTAGAGATGAACAGATGATGAAGACTCTACAGGTGAATCCGTTGTGATGTATCTTATGTATTTGTGCATCTTTGCAATTGATTGGTCACTCTATTTTGGAGTAGGCCCGGAGACCTAGCCAGGAGATCTGGTGAACTTCGTAATCAAATCGTGTCCCTAATGTGCTTGAATGATTTTTCATTTTCATGTGGATGATTCTATGTTACACACTTATATTATGCTCATGTTCACTTGCACTAACGTCAGAAAAATGATCCTATTGGTCCCGATTGTTTCGAGCGGGTTCGATGACTTTCCAGGCTTTCCCCCGGGATCAGATCAAGTGGTATCAAAGAAAGCTGACAAGTGTTGCAGGTTGTGGACTGTTATGAGCAAAAGTTTGCAGTGTGCAAAAATTCAGGAATTGGAAGCAGTTTGTCCAGGCACCAATGAAGCAAGAAGTAGATGAGAATACCTGCAAGAAGCTTTTGGGGACCAAAATCCTCCCCAGTGGGGAGGAATGATCCGAGAGGATCTAAAAAGGCCAATTTTCAAAATCATCATATCGCAACAAAAATAGTACCATGTCGAAGAGCTCGTCAAGCCGATTCCAACGACAAATGGCGTGTCAAAT
>LPNX010060510.1:59691-72338 GCA_001517045.1 Pseudotsuga menziesii | reverse complement strand
TGTATGGGTTCACTTTGGACTTCCTACGTCCATTATTTCAGATCGGGACTCCCGATTTCTTGGAGAGTTTTGGACAAAGTTATGGTGTATGATGGACACCAAGCTTAAGAGGAGCACCACTTTCCATCCACAGACCGACGAACAGATAGAGTTAGTCAACATGACAGTTGTCCATTTGCTTCGAGGCTATAGCAACAAGCATCCTAAGTTATGGGATGAACAGATCCAGTATGTGCAGCATGCCTACAACAGGGCTATGCATTCTTCCACTCAGAGCTCGCCATTTGAGACATGCTTTGGGTACTTGCCAAAGACTCCATTGGACTTGAATTATGGGAGAGAGGTTGGTTCAAGCACTTCCAAGGATGAAGACAAAGCCCGCAGGTTCATTCAAAGAGTTCAACAGGTACATCAAGTAGTGCAAGAGTAGTTGGAGAAGAGTCAAGCCCTGTACAAGGCTCGCCATGACAAGCATAGAGTTGATCATCAGTTTCAGGTGGGAGATCAAGTGTGGCTTCACATCAATAAGGAGAGGATGAAAGGAGAAGGTAAGAATCTCAAGCCTATTAGATATGGTCCCTTCACCATCTTGGAGAAGATTGGGACGAATGCTTTTCGCTTAGAGCTACCGCCATAGATGCAGATCTACTCAGTGGTGAATGTGGAGAACTTGAAACTCTATGAGATTCCCATGATCATGGATGAAAGGGAGAATGTCTCATTGCCATCAGTTGATGAATTTGCTCATGAGTACATGGATGAGCTAAAGGAAGATGTCATCTTGGACAGAAGAATAAGGACTTCTCGTAGAGGTGATGTTGATTATGTTCGAGTGGGCATCAAAGGCACTCATCCAAGCAAAGCCAAGTGGATCGAGAAGGAGAAAGTGAGGGAGCAATTCCCTCACCTATTTGTTGATTAGTAAAGGCTTTTGGAGGCCAAAATATTCTCAGTGGGGAGGAATGATCCAGGAGGATCCAAGAAAGAAATTTTTTTGAAGTCCTCCAATCTCAGCAAGAGGCCAAAAGCTTCTCAGTGGGGAGGAATGATCCAGGAGGATCCAAGAAGGAAATTTTTTTGAAGTCCTCTAATCTCAGCAAAACCAGCACCAGATCGAAGGGCTCATCGAGACGATTCCAATGGCATTTGTTTCACCTCAAACGGACTCCGTATGAGAAAGTTATCCTGTTCTGTTCTATAAGGTCAACAGGCAAAATTCGCAAAAAGAGGTGCCACGTGGCACCACTGATAGAGTGACACATGGCATCCGTACTGTACTAATATGATGATGTGGCACCACTGACAGGGTGACACATGGAATCCGTACGGTATAGGCGAGGTGACATGGCATGTACGTACGGACCAATGGAGATTGAACACGTGGCAGTACGAGCAGTGACTTGGCGGTTGACTGGACGCCGACTGGGCATGAGGTGGACCAATCCCAGGCCACCACGTGGCAGCACAAGATTGGCCAATAAATCTAATACAAAATCATGGCCTCCGCGGGGTTCGACCCCATGACCTCTGCATAGAAGGCTGAGCGCCTTCACCACTCGGGCTACGTGTGGTTCTTGGTATGAGTGGTAAGGTTCTTTTATTTAAACTTGAGGAAGTTTAATGGCGCAAAAAGGGGGCCGGGGCAAGCCTTGAACCATGGTTTTCAATGCGACAAGGAGTTTGTTACAACCCATGAAAATCATGTTGGACGACCCACAGATAAGGTAACATGACCACATGTTTATAAACATATTACATGCCATAGGGTTGGAGCGCCACCACATATTGCATAACAAACTTTGGGTTAAAGTTTTAAAAGTGGGTTTGTATGGTTATTATTATAATATGGTTTTAACCATATTAAAAGCCAACAAAAGGGTATGCCATTTTAAGGGTACTTTTAAATATGTTTGTTTATTATTTAATAAAAAGCCTAACCACATGAAAACCAACTTGAAGAAGTTGTAACCAAGGCCAAGACAGGAAAATTAGTTGCAACCAAAGGAATCCATGAGAGTCATGCGAAGAAGGGCAAGCCAACCTATATAAACCCATTCATTTGCCATTTCCCTCTCATGCTTTAGAGTGGAGACTTTGTAGCTAAAGGAGAGAAGGGAGATTGCGTAGCTTTGTAGGAGGAAGGTACGAGTGTTTATACTCGTTTTACACCGTGTTCAGGCTTCGGAGTTGCTGGAAGCAGTCTTGTTGTGTTTTGGGCAGCGGTTCTCTTCCTGACCATTGTCACCAAGGTATCATTGTATCATTGCCATGTATTTTGCCTTATGCTGAGATTATAGATCGGCCCTCCTATTGAGAAGCAGGCCCGGAGACGTAGTCCATCCTGGACGAACTCCGTTATCAACTTGTTGTCTTTATGTGCGTATTGTCTATGCTGTTTGGTTCTCTTCTTATGGATTTGTGAGCTTCATTCATGCTCTTTATGCAATTCATGTTAACGTCGTAGAGTAGCAAAGATCTTGTTTTCGGATCAACTGTATAAGGGTTTCGTCGAAATAGATGCGGCTGTTTACCTGTATTTCATTACCTTGTTTGTTTAGTTATTTTGTCTTTGAAACAAATACCCAATATTGATTTATTTATCATAGTTAAGATTTATTATTAATTTAACTAGTAAAGATTTAGAGTGGGTATATATATAGTCTGCTAAACTAGGGTATTGAATATCTTCTGTTATTTTACTTTGGCTGTAATTTCCAATGTTATTTTGAATAAACCCTACATTATTTCCATTGTTTAATAATATGGTAAATGGATAAATCAAACCTAGGTTTTGTGCTAATAACCTAATCTGTGCGTATTGGAAAGAGAATGTATAACAAATACTACTAAATAATATCTAATCCTTAACTTATAAATAAATGAGGGAAACTGTAATTCGAACATTTAAAGTGAATAAGAAAACACTACATTTAACTTCTTCCAAGTTTAGATAGAACTAACATGAGCAGTAACTATACCATATAATAGATCTCTAATAAGAAATAAAACCGGTTTTTAAAGTAAGAAACATATATGGAAATGGTAGTTGTAATAGCGGCACACCACCCTGCCATAGAAACTTATTAGCAAATCCACTTACCTAGTTTGACCCCCTTTCCAAAAATATTGGGTTTAAATTAGCTCTTTTGCAACCTCAAGTTTCCACCAGTAATCACAAGAATCAATTATCTCATAACCTGGCATTATTTCATGCTTCACTCTTAGCTCTGAACATAGCCTAACATTTGCAAGATGTCCACTAGCATCTCTGTGCTCTCTCAAGAATTTACTATAGATCCTTTACTCAAGGTGATCTTTGGCAGCTCTGTATAGAGTTCTCCTTTTCTCATAAAAAAAACAACCCCCTCTTTTGTCTTGCATAGGAATTTTATAGCAAAATAACCGATTCCTTTGAATACTGGCCACTTGTCTCCATAGAGAATACTGTAGGTTTTATAATTGTTTTAAAAACCAAGTTTCTGTCAATTTATTGTGCAACTGTTACAACTTCCAATTCCCAAATATATATATAAAATTTAATTTACTTATTTCTTTTTAAAGTAAATAACAATAATACTTATCAAAATTAATTAAAGGGTGTTACAATCCTCCCCTTCTAAGAACATTGCATCGTCCTTGGTGCTTAGGTAATACCATTAATCAGTATCATTAAGGTTTTGAAATAAAGTAGGAAATTTCTGTCTCATAGTTTTTTCCTTTTCCCAAGTAGCTTCCTCCTCAGAATAATGGTTCCATTGTACTTTCACATGTACAATAATATGCTTTTGCAACTGAATTTCTCTTCTATCAAGAATGCACATTGGTTCTGTGTGGAAGTCTCCCTCTGGTTTCACCTGTACATTATCCCAATTAATTATATGGTATTGATCAACAACATAATTTTTTAACAAAGAAATATGGAAAACATCATGAATTCTTAAATAAGGAGGCAAGGCCAATTGATAAGCTACAGGCCCTATTCTAGTTAGAATTTCAAAATATCCCACATATATGGGCGCCAACTTAGCATAAAGTCCTGATCTTAGCTTGTTTTTCTTTGGTTTAACTCTCAGGAATACATGTTCTCCTACATTATACTCTTTAGGTGTTTGTTTCTTGTCTGCATAACTTTTTTGTCTGTCTTGGTCTGTTTTTAAGTTTTGTTTGATTTGATATACCATTTCCTCCATTTGACCTAACATGTCTGGCCCTAAGGTCAATATGTCCTCCAAGTTACCCCAACTTAAAGGTACCTTATATATTATACCATACAACACCTCAAAATGACTCATTTTTAGAGATGGTTGGTAGTTATTGTTATAGGAAAATTCTAACAGGTGGTTGTAATATCCCCATTTACCTGGTTGATTCATCACATGCATTCTCAACATGTCTTCCAAAACCTGATTCACGTGCTTTGTCTGTCCATCAGTTTGTGGATGATAAGTTGTGCTAAATTTCAGCTTCATATCCATATCTTTAAACAATGACATCCAAAACTGGGAAGTAAATCTAGTGTCATGATCTGTGATCACTATTTTTGGTACACCATGTAACCTAAAAACTTCCTTGATAAATATGTCAGCAATATTAACTGCTTTATATGTGGAATTTAAGGGTATGAAATGAGCTCCCTTACTTATTTTATCCACTACAACCATAATGGAGTCATTCTGTTTCTTTGTTCTTGGGAATCCAGTAATAAAATCCATAGTGATAGTTTCCCACTTCCACTCCGGTATAGGTATTGGCTGCAACAAACCTATTGGATGTTGGTGTATATCCTTAACCTGTTGACATGTAAAAAATTGAGCTATATATCCAGCTGCATCTCTTTTCATATTTGGCCAATAAAAGTATTTATTTAATGTTTTTATAAATTTATCATAACCGAGGTGTCCTACACAGGGATTATCATGCAATTCCTTGAAGATAACCTGCTTCACATTGTACTGATTATGCACATAAATTTTGTTTTTTAAACGTAAAAACCCTTCTGCATCAATATAATACAGATTCTCATTTGTTCGTAATTTTTTTCGATTACATTTTTTAATCCAATTCTCATATTGTTCATCAATGTCTGAGGCTTCCTTTAACATAGTTTTAAATTTAGATTCATTACTACTAATCAATACTGAATGCAATTGATGTTGTTGTCGGCTTAATGCATCTGCTACAATGTTCTCCTTTCCTCTTATGTGTTTAATTTCAAAATCATATTCACTCAAGAATGCAAGCCACCTGACTTGACGGACATGTAATGTTTTCTGGTCAAATAAGTATTTAAGGCCAATATTGTCTGTTAATAACATAAATTCGTTTCCTATTAAATAATGCCACCATATTTTAAGGGCATGTATAATAATTGCTAGTTCCAATTCATGTACCACATATTTTTTCTCATGTTCCTTTATATTTCGTGATTCATAACAAATTACATGACCTTCTTGAGTTAAAACCCCTCCTAACCCTTCCTTACTTGCATCAGTACATACCACAAAATCATTACTTGGATCAACAACTTTTAGTATAGGTGTTGTGGTCAATAAGTGTTTTAGTTTCTCAAAGCTATCCTGACACTGTTGATTCCAAATAAATTTAACACTTTTATTTTGTAAAGTAGTTATAGGTTAAGCTATTTTGGAAAAATGATCTATGAATCTATGATAATATCATGTTAACCCCATAAAAGATCTAATGTCATGTACATCTGTTGGTACAAGCCACTCCAATATAGCCTTTATTTTTTTTCGGATCCACCACTATTCCCTTTTCTGAAATGATATGTCCCAAGTACTGTACCTCTTTTTTATAAAAGTCACACTTACTCAATTTGTCATATAAATGATGTTTCCTTAATGTTTCCAAAACATTCCTTAGGTTCCCTTCATGTTTCGCCTCATTCTTAGAATATACCAAAATATCGTCAATGAATACCAACACAAATTTATCCAAAAAATTACTCAATACATTGTTCATCATATTCATAAATGTTGTCGGAGAATTTGTTAAACCAAATGGCATTGCCACAAATTCGTAATGTCCATATCTAGTTGAAATGCAGTCTTATGGATGTCCTCATCTTTAACCCAAACCTGATGGTATCCCGATCGGAGATCAATTTTTGAAAATATTTTTGCACTGTCGATCTGATCAAACAGATCATCTATTCTAGGTAGTGGGTATTTATTTTTAACTGTCATTTTATTCAATTGTTGGTAATCTATGCACATCCTTAAAGTTCCATCTTTCTTTTTAACAAACAACACAGGTGCTCCCCGTGGAAAAACACTAGGTCGAATACATCCTTTGTCTAAGAATTCCTGTATCTGCATTTTTAACTCTGTTAATTTTGGAGTAGTCATCCGATAAGGAGCTCGTGACACTGGTGCTGAACCTGACATCAAATCTATGGTAAAATCTAAATCTTATTTAGGTGGTAACCCGGGTATTTCCTCAGGAAATATATCTTGAAATTCCTTCAAAATAGGGAACTGTTCCATTTCTGTTTTAGGCTTTTCCATCTCAATTTCATTAAATTTGATGGCATACAGTTGACAACCTTTCCTAATACATTTTTTTAATTGTACTGTAGAAATTTTTCGTGTTGATATAGGTCTGTAAATTCCTTTTATTGTGTGCCTTTTACCTTCCTCATCCGTGCAATCAAATTTTTTTATGTAAACAGTTAATAATGGCTCTATGAGTTTCTAACTAGTCCATACCTATCAAAATATCGTATGATCCTAACGATAATATGCTCAAGTTTACTGTAGTATTCAATCCATTGAAACTTATTATCCAATCCTAACTATTTCAGTAACTTTCCTTTTCATTCCTGTCGCTAATTGTACCAACCATGCATTATTTTTCTTTTCTTTATTAAGCTTACATTTTTCAAGTACTCTTGGTGCAATGTAACTTAAACTAGCACCTGAATCAATAAGTATAGAAACATATGTATTTGAGATTTTACCCTTTACTTCCAACATGGTAGATTTATGATTTTCCTGCTTGTTTTTCAGAGAATCATTAATTCTGGGTATGTTCTTGGCTATATCATTGGGCATAGAAGCTTCTTGCAACATATTTATAGGAGCCATATTTCTATTGGGATTGTGAGGACAATTTCTATATAGATGAGGTCCATTACAAACTTTTAGAAGTACTAGTACCCTTTACTCCATTATTAAATTTTGTACGATGTTTACTATAATTGTTATCGGTATGGATTCTTGCTCCTTTCCTGAAAGGTGATGGTTTAAATCCCTTTTTACGCTATTCATTTTCTCATTCTTCTTATTTTGCCAATTTTTGTTAATTCTGATCTTTGTTTGAACAAATGATAACACGACTTAGCCTTTCTGATTGCCTCATCCATGGTCTTAGGCATCTCAAACTCAATCTTATCCTTATAACATGGAGGTAAACAGCTAATAAACCTATAAACTTTAGCTTTTTCCTCCTTCAAATAAGGTACATAGCTTTGTAAATTCACAAACTTGTTTACAAATTCATCCATGGTCAATGTTCCTAATCGTAGATCGTTGAATTCTCTAGATTTATCGTCATAGTATCATTCTGAAATATATTTCTTTCTAAATAACTTTTTAAACATTTTCCAACTTAACTCTTTGCTGTGAATAGTATTTACACTTTTAGCCTCCTTCCACCACCGAGTAGCTTTTTCGCTTAGTTGGAAATTTGCTAAGCGTACTCTCAAGTTATGGTCATATCTATATACCTGAAAATATTGTTTAGTATTAAGTCATCAAGCTTCAGCTTCCTCTTCTGATTCTCCATCAAAATTTGGGGGTCTTATCCTTTTAAACTCTCCTTGTAACTCTACCGAATGTTCCTTTGGTTTTCCAACTTTTATCTCCTTATCTTTCCTTATGTCTGATATGTTTACATGATTTTATGTAGTTTCATCACTGTTGTCACCATGTGATGCAATTTTTATTTTCTTCCCAGTACTACAAGAGTTTTGACCATTATTCTTTGGTGGTTCTGTTAAAATTTTGAGGATGAGTTGATTTATCTCTTCTTGATATGATTTAGCGTTTATAATTTTAAGATTATCTGCTTTAAGACTTTCCATATCCGCTTTCAAACTCCTCATTTTTTTCAACATTTCTGACTGCATGTCCATATTACTCTTGGGTCCAAGTTCTACAAAGAGGGTTTCATTCTCTAAAGATGGCATATCTTCTAGTACACATTCCTCACCCACATTTCGCTCAGGTTCCGCCATTGTTTGTCTGTGTGTAAGAATAGGTATTATTTTTTAATTCATAGATATTTGTATTCAACGGTCTTAATGTTTAAGCACACAGTGTCCCAATAGGTCACAATTTGTGAACCTTGCTCTGATACCATTTTGTAACACTACTGAAGTAAAACCATGACTCAAAGTTATTATTTATATATATTTTTACTATCTATTGTTATATATATATAAACATACTTGTTTTGCTTGTATTCATCCTAGAATGTTTGGGGTAATCAATATTTACTACAAAAAAGAGTTTCAACAGTTAAAAGCGTTCTTTCAAAATTGCGAGACATGAAACAAACGTTAGAAGGGAGATAGGCCCTTCAGTTTAAACCAAGGACTTACTTAGAATTAATGCTAACCCATATTTTTTCTTCCTACAGGTGCCCTACCTGGTTAATGCCATTTCATCATAAAATTTACTAGTTACCTAACAACAAGTTACCTGGTAAATTGCTCCTAGATCAATCCATGGTACAAGATACTGAAATAACTGTTGACTATGCAACGAGTTATGGGATAAGAGATATAAATGGAAATGATTTTTTTCACATCCACTATTTCTATACACCTAGACAACAATAGTGTTGACTTTTCAAATTGTTAGTCTATCTTGACTTTACTCAAGACATTTCGTTTTACTCAGCAGTGGAGATGTAACACTGCTCAAGCTCCTTTCAACGCTTATGGTAGATATGTTGGCATGTGACAAATCTCATACCATCTTCTTGGTAAAACATGTCTCCCTCCTTTTCATCACAATTGTTCTTCGTTTTAGTTCTCCTTCAATCAAGGTGAATGAAGTTTATGTCTTCAAGGGTTACTTTGGGCTCGATTCATTAATGGCTTCCAGCTTTGATATAGTAGGTAAATCATACTAATTACCCACATTCAATTTATGTATTAATTCGTTATAAACCTCCACACTAAAAGGTCTTTAACTTGTAACTTACAGGTATGGCCACCCAGCTGAAGGCTTCTCTTCTCCAAAGGTAAGCTAATGGTTTATAATCGAGACCCTATATCTATTCTGATAGTTTATGGAGGAAACCCTTATTTTTTTGGTCGTTCAGATGTGAGATGGTTGGATTTTGAGTGGGTTCCATGTTTGGCTGTCAAGTGACAACATATTTTTCTGCTGATTTTAAATACCTCAAGCCATTCGGCTTCCATTTTAATGGTAATTTTGTTATTAAGTTACGAGGGTTTTCGTATTGGCATAAACCTTTATTTCGATAGTTTCATTACTGGTTTTAATTTCTACATTAGTTCAAAAGGTAATGTTCTACCCTCCATGTACATCATTGGTATATTTATCGTTTAACGCAGATAAATTCTTAAGTTTTGGTTTAAACATATACTTGAATTCAATTCCAGTTGTACGCCATAATGATTAGTTCTCAATTTCATTTTCGAACTTGTCATTTTATACTTCATAAGATAATACATCAATATATATGTAACCATCGTCTTGTGGAAAACATCACAGTATTACTTACGGGAATAGCCCAGCTCCATGATAAAACCGTCACATGCAAATATTTGTTTGAATGGTTAGTAGTTTTGTTTTCTGTATAAGGGTTTCGTCGAAATAGATGCGGTCATTTACATGTATTTTAATTACCTTGTTTGTTTAGTTATTTTGTCTTGGAAACAAATACCCAATATTGATTTATTTATCATAGTTAATATTTATTATTAATTTAACTGATAAATATTTAGAGTGGGTGTATATATATATAGTATTCTAAACAAGGGTATTGAATATCTTCTATTCTTTTACTTCGACCATAATTTCCAATGTTATTTTGAATAAACCATACATTAGTTCCATTGTTTAACATTATGGTAAATGGATAAATCAAACCTAGGTTTTTTGCTAATAACTTAATCTGTGAGTACTGGAAAGAGATTGTATAACAAATACTACTAAATAATCCCTAATCCTTAACTTATAAATAAATGAGGGAAACTGTAATTCAAACATTTATAGTGAATAAAAAAACACTACATTTAAATTCTTCAAAGTTTAGATAGAACTAACAAAAACAATAACTCTATCATATAACATATCTGTAATAAGAAATAAAACTAGTTTTTAAAGTAAGAAACATATCTGGAAATGGTAGTTGTAATAGGGGCACACCACCCTGCCGTAGAAACTTATTAGCAAATCCACTTGCTTAGTTTCACCTCCTTTCCCAACCTCTTGGGTTTAAATTAGCTCTTATGCAGCCTCAAGTTGGCACCAGTAATCTCAAGAAAAAGTTATCTCAGAACCTGGCATTATTTTAGGCTTCATTGTCAGTTCTTAACAAAGCCTAACATTTGCAATATGTCAATTGGCAGCTCTGTGCCACCTCAATTATTTACTATAGAGCCTTCACTCAAGCTGATCTCTAGCAGCTTTGTATAGATTTCTCCTTTTATCATAAAGAAAAACAACCCCCTCTTTTGTCTTGTCTAGGACTTTTATAGAAAAATAACTGATTCCTTTGAATACTAGGCACTTGTCTCCATAGAGAATGTTGTAGGTTTTATAACTGTTTTTAAACCCAAGTATATATATATATATATATATAACATTTAATTTACTTGTTTCTTTTAAAAGTAAATGACAATAATACTTATCAAAAGCAATTAAAGAGTGTTACAACTGAGCTGGAAGAAAGGTTAGAAACCACTTATACTATGAAATGAGAAATTTCTACTAAGAATGAGAAATTTAGCCATAAAAACGATGATTCTTGCATAAAAAACACCAAAAACTCCCCCCAAATAGGAAAGTGTTGATACCAATATACACGTTTTTTTTTCGGGGTAAAAAATAGAGCCATGGCCTAAACATCCCATACTGTTGTTTACAAAATCTTTAAAATCAACCCCTAAATTGGAAAAACAAATTGTTCAAGAGATAAATTACAACTTTTTAAAACTTGCATATTAAACAAAAAAATATATTTCATAAATAATTTCACCACTTTAACCATATAAAATCAAAAAAATTATGCGATTCGTAATGAAATCATATATTAGACCATACAAGAACAAATTATTCATATAAATATTAAAAAAAGCCTTTAGAGTTTCAATTAAAAACACCATACTAATAAAAAACATCGAAAATGTTTCATGTGAAATTATTCAAATTCATCGATGGATTCTGAGACCCCACTAGAATCTATATTTTATGCAGATGAAGGATTCAATATAATAAAAATAAATTAAACCCATAACCCCTCGACAACATTACATTAAAAATAAAAAATAAAAAATAAAACACGCCCCCAACCCCCTAAACACACCTACAACATTACATTAAAAAAAGTTAAAATACCCCCCTAACCCCCTAAATCTCCAACCAACATTACATTAAAAAAAATTTAAAAAACTCTAACTCTCCCCCACCCCCTTAGCCCCCTTAACCCCCAACAACATTACATTAAAAGAGAATTCTGACCCCCCCCCCCTTAACACCCCTCACAACATTACATTTAAAACAAGATTTGAATTTTTTTATAAACCAACGCATAAACTTTATATTAAAAAAATAAAAATAAAATAACAAATATCAACCCCACAACCCTTCCCTTCCTCCACCGCCACCTTCCGCTACTCCCTTCTCCCTAATCCATTCCCCACATCTCTCCTTCCTCCCCCCTCATCCTCCCTTCTCCCCACTCATCCTCCCTCCTCCCTTCCCCACAGACCTCCTCCCCGCTCCCCTCCTCCTCCATCCTCCCTTCTCCCCCCTCCTTCTCCCTCCTCCCATCCCCTCCCTCCCCTCTCCCTCCTCCTCCCTTATCCTCCTCCCCGCCTATCCCTCCTCCTCCCTTACCCGCAGCCCTCCCGCCCCTCCTCCCCCTCCTTCTCCATTGTTGAGCTTGCATGGGTGCAAAAGGGTCGCCCCTCAGAATCGCGCTACCAGGGAGGGGATACCCTTAAGTGACCAAGTGAGAAAAGCTCTAGTCCCTCCTCCCTCCTCCCTCTTCCCTTCCCCATGTCCCTCTACCCCCATCCTATGCCCTCTTCCTCCCCCTCCTCATCCTCCCCCCCTTCACCCTCCCTCCTCCTCCCTTTCCCATGGTGCTCCCACCCTTCCTCCTCCCCCTCCTCCTCCCTTTTCCCGCAGCGCTCCTGCCCTTCCTCCTCCCCCTCCTCATCCCTTTCCCACGGCGCTCCCGACCTTCCTCCTCCCCCTACTCCTTTGTTGTTGAGCTCGCATGGGCGCAAAAGGGTTGCCCCTCACGAGCGGTGTGATTAGACCTCCTCCCTTCCTCGCGTCCCTCCTGCTGCTCCTCCCCCTCCTCCTCCACCATTGAGCTTGCATGTGCGCAAAAGGGTCGTCCCTCATGAGTGACGCAATGCT
>LPNX010060510.1:27772-39914 GCA_001517045.1 Pseudotsuga menziesii | reverse complement strand
CTTGCACTTCAAATCTGATCTTTTGCTGGAGTTGTTTCTGCCTCCTCTACCTCTGAAGTTTCTTCTTCCTCTACCTCTCATGCTGCTTTCTCCTTTGGGATGATATTTGGATTGGTCTTTGGTGTGGTTCTTTGCTTTTTGAGCGAAGCAAAGTGATTCTCCAGAATGCTCGAATCAAAGGGTTATGTGATTGAATCTTGCAACTAAAACAATAGGAGAAAAAATAAGAAAGAGTAAAGGTGCAGGTCTAAGTCTCTGCCACCTTCCTCAAGCTTTACAACAATGCCAATGATAATCAGTCTTCAAAGCGGTCACAACAAACACCAACAATCTTCTCCTATACTGGTCACAGTTTCGAGCTCAAAGCACAGCTTTAAATCGAAAGGAGAAAATACAATAATTCCATGTTATAACATTCATAGCAGCACTTCATAGAATATAAAACTCTTCATGCAACATTCACGGTTCCAATATAGCAATCACGAGGCTCTTCACTCAATGAAAATAAACAAATGCTTGCAGCAATACACAGAAGAGGAGGTCAAGCCTTAATTCTTAGCTCCTATTCTTCAACGCGACAGCCTTTCCAGCTTCCATGGTCCTTCATGGTCTCATATGCAGCTTCAAACTTAGAGTGGATAGTTAGCAACTTCAGTTCAAGGGAGGAAATTGCAACAATTCACTAGGAAGAGAATCAAAAGAACTTCACACAACGTACACTACACCATTCATTCATGACTCATACAGAACAATCACAGTATTCACGGGCTCATACGCAACATCCACATCATTCACCGCTCATACATAGATGAAAATGTTGAAAAATTTTCCTCTCAAACTCCATGCATAAAATTAGGGTAAAAATTAGGTTTTATATATTCCCAACAAACAATTGCAGCACTGAACATAAAGCATTTTACCTCCACACAGCTGAATGAGGGCATGAATCTTCACCAATGATATGCGCGAGCTGTGTTCATCGTACAGTCTTCTCACCGGTCTTCAAAGAACTCGCAGCAGTATATCACAGGCTTCAATCTTCAACAAGTTCTCAGTTTGAGTACTGAGATCTCCTCTTGGCTGGTCGCAACACTTAATCTTCCATAGAAGCTCTCAAAAATAAACCTTCATTCGTTCAAGCTTCACTTAAATGCAGTAATATCGATACCAAAACTCAACGAAATCCACATATTAAAAACACAGTTACGTTGGATCGCGAGTCTCCAACACAACACCAAAGAGCACCAAAGAGTTCAATGTTGAAAAATTAGGGTTTCAGTACAACTCCTTCACAAAAATGCAACAGTGCAGCAAAGGGAGCCCGCAGCTCCAGTCTTCACTTACACCAATTAGGGTTCTCCACACAGAGGTTGACATGAATGGCAGACCCCAACGCTAACGTAGAAATGAGAGGCAGACCGTTATTTTTCCTAAAACGTCTACTGAGTGGAATCTTGCAGGTGGATGCACGGAATTATTGGCACCCAAGCTGTAGGAAAACGCATGCAAATACAGACTGATGGGGCAGGAAGCTCTGAAACGAATTGACAAAGGTTAGAACGGAGGTCTGGCAGGCAGACTGCCAAGCATGCAAGCAGGAGTTATGGAGCTCTGATACCACTGTCAGGTAGAAGAACTCCCGAATTCATCTTATTCCTTGGGAAATGCCTTTATTTATACAATTCATATGTCGATTGTGATTCAACTTCCAACCAACCTATTCATATTCCTACATGACTATTCACATTCAGAATATATTTAAAATATTTACATATTGTATAATCTCGACGGATTATATTCCAACAGTGAGGAATACAGTGCGTACAGGTTGTTTAATTCATCTATACAAAGTGTTATCATACGGAAAATGTTCACTTCAATGAATTCTCTCCTCCTCCTAAGTCTGTTGAACCTCATGTTCCCTTGAATTTGCCTTCATATTTTGTTGTCGGTCCTATATTTGTTACCTTTTCTGCTCCTTATGTGCCTACCCTTGATCCTAGTTCACCTTCTTCTTCAAGTGATCCTCCTAAATTTCCTAAAAATACTAGTGTGGTTCCTACCATTGCTTCTCTTTGTGTTTGGTCCCCAAAATTTCTTGAATTTACATGTTCTAAGAATGCTATTTCTTTTGATACTTGTTGTAAAACCCCGGTTTTGACCCCATTTGCATTAAATGTATATGATGTAAATATTGTATTTAATCGTGGTGTGGAGCTAAAGGAAAAATCCCCACCATTGATTTAGCATTTTATGTTTCGGTGATTAAAAATCGTTGCCGATGGTATTTTGTGCTAGCCAACACATTATAATTTTGGACATCATGTAATGATGCAATTTAATTAAAAACCCACAACCAACTATGTCAATGCAACGAATAATGAGATGGGGGCATGATTTCCTAAGGATAAGGTGGGGGGGATATTCAAACCCTTGGGCTAATGGGGAAAAGCCAAATGTCAAACGGAGAACCCATCAAATTGTCAACTACATTTCTTGTCTTATTCACCCAATCATTTATTATTGCCAAAAATTGGTTGAGTTGGTTATTGCATGGGATGGGCAAGGTATGGTAGTCCAAAATCGAATTGGAGAAGCCATCAATTTTTGGGAAACACGATTTTGACTTATGGGGCAAGTTATTGCCCAAAAATGCTGCCCATTCCCTCATGCATCCACATTTTTTGTCTTCCCCTCGTTTTTGGAGCTGTTGTGCATTCTACATGGACATTTTTGCAGTGTTCTTCATTTTTCCCATGGCTGGGAAGTGTTTTTGTTAATGTTCAGTGGTTGGGATCACACCTGGGCATTTTTGTGTTGTGTTCCACGTCTCCACGGTTGGGGAATTTTGTGTTTTCATTGTTGCACATCCAATGGGGGAGAGACCTATGAATTTCGGGTGTTGTTGAGTCCGTTTTGTCCATGTTAGGGCCATAAAAGACTTTGGAAATTGAATTGTTGCCAAGGGGTTGTTTTTACCCATCTTGGTAATTCATTTTGTTGTCGAAACCATTTTCCCTCAACCCATAATTTTGTATCCTGTTGTGTGTGCATATTTTTCTTTGATCTAAACTGGCTGGGAGTGGAATCGGGTTTGAATGATCTTGATAAACCTAGTGTATCAAGGAACCTCACAAATAGATCTAGAGGGGTTGGTTTTCTTCTTTGCACATCCTGAATAGCACTGGAAGGGAAGGCATAGCCTGAGTCACTGTGTAGTAGAGAAGGAGATGCTTCCTTGTGTTGGGTGTGTAAATGTTTAGAAGTCAAGCTAGATCTAGTGCAGGTGTCCATAGCTCTGTGATTGAGCTCAATAGCTTAGCAATTTAGCCTTCCACCTCCCTAGTAGCCTGATAAACCCAACTCTGTTTGGCTTGGCTGAATTTTTATATACCTTTGGCTATGTGTGAGCCTGCTAGTGTTCCCTTATTCCTTGTGGGAATCATGCCCAGCTCGGGGTTGGCAGTGTTGTTGAGAGATTAATGAGCACAGTAGCCTATGGTTGGGTGGAACGTTGCAGCGACGTAGCTGGTTGAAGGACAAAATTCTTTCAAGATAAGTATTTCTTGTGTTTGAATCCTTACAAGTGTATTTGTTTTATAAAGTAGTATGAACATGTTAAATGCTCTTAATGAATGAATTTTGCTTCTGTTGTATCTTAATAATTCATGCATATGTGTATGTTTAAGTTTAGTGTATTTTATTATATACGTTCATGGGGCTAGACTGCCTAGATTAGATAGATAGCATCATGGTCGCGTTCCGTCTCGGGTAGATGGGAGGGGACGTGACACTCGTCAGACTAGATATGACTTTTCTCTTATGACTGAATTATTGGTTACAGATGATCCCTCTACCTATGCTCAAGATAAAGATAAATCTAGATGGGAGAAATCAATGAATATAACTCTTTAATGAAAAATAAAACATGGAATCTTGTGCCTCTTCAGTTGGATGTAAGTGGATATGTAAAACAAAGTTTACTGTAGACAAAAATATTAAAATACGTAAATCATTGACTATACTAAACCTTTTGCTCCAATTGCTAAAATGAACACAATAAGAAATATTCTTTCTCCTGTTGCATCTTAACAATGTGAAATACACCAAATGGAATTAAAGAGTGCATTTTTGAATGGTGATATTTGTGAAGAAATTTACATGCAACAACCACTTAGTTTTATTACGACCCACACTACAAGTGTAGTATGTGAATTGAACAAGTTTTTATATGGTCTTAAACAAATTGATTCTTATTTCTTGATGAATGGTTTTATGCGATGTATATATTATCCAAATATATAAGTGAAGAACTTTGATGATGTTCTCATAATAATACTTTATGTGGATGATCTTCTTATTACTCAAAGTCATCTTACACTTATATGTAGATGATGTTCTCTAACTCCATTTTATTTTCCTTAAGATTGGATGCCAGAAAACTCAACTCCAAAACTTTAGTAAATTCACTTGCTAACGGCCTTAACAGAAACAACTATTAACACTGGCTAAAACATATACCACTTCATGACTCTTGTTTTGGCCTTAACAGAAACAACTATTAACACTGGCTAAAACATTTACCACTTCATGACTCTTGTTTTATTGAATAATATAAACTAAATTTTGATGACTCTTGTTTTATTGAATATTATAAACTAAATTTTGTTTTATAAAAATATACTGTAAACTTTATTTTGATGATTTAAATATGAAATCAAGTAGATTCATATATTCCTAATTACACCCATGACGTGTCATAATTTAAATAATAAAAAATCTTCGTCCCTCCATAGTGTTAAGACTGTTCTTGATTCCTATTTCCCATCCCAAAGGTTGCCTTCCTGCTCTCAATTAACGTTCCGAACAATTCAACAAGCTCAGGTGGCATCGAATTCTCACTTACGTGTACCGGCGCCGACGCCAGCAAGACCTCGAATCCACGTCGCAGCCGCGTCAGCGCCACGATGAGCTCGTAACACTCGATGTAAAACTCGTCGCACTTGGAATCGTTCCGCTGATCGGCAGGAACGGCAGCCATGGCCGCCAGCACATTCTCCACAAGTCGGCTGTCCAACACGCGATCCATCGGTTCTGCCAAGTTACACAGGGTCCTCAAGACTCTAACCGCGCGTGTCTTCATCTCAGGATTTGGCGAATTCTTCATGTTTTCCACCGCAATTTGACTGAAAAGCTTCAAGTAATCCGTGGAAAGGTGCTCGCGGGAACAGATAGCCAGACCTTGCAGGATTCGAATCACGGACAAAGATTCTCGCGTGTCCGTGACGATGCAGGATAGAACTGCCAAGTTGTAAAGGCCGTCAGGGTTTTCCAGGATCCTTTTAGACTCCGAATCGGCTTCGTCCCCTGCCAGATGGAGCAGATTCAGCGGAGGGAGTAATTTTTCGAAGACGCTGGACGTTAACTCGGAGTGCGCCAAAGGGACCGCTAAAAACCTGTCGACTGCGAATTTGGCGAGGCGTTTCTTGTAGGTTTTGTCTAGGGTTTGAATTACCTCGCTCTTGTAGTTTTGCAGTGCGGGAGACCGATCTTCAGCGCCGAGATCCTGTATGAGGCTCACTGTTCGCAGAACCGTGCGAACGAGGTTTCTGTGCTCTGATAAAGCCTCAGAGCGCGGATCTTTAAAAGCGAGTTTTTCTCGGATATATTCATCGAGTGTACCCCCTGTGACATGGGAGGCGAAGCCTCCGGAACGTTCTGTACTCGATATGTTTACTGTTTCTTCATCCATTTTGTTGTCGCTGCTGTCAACCGTTTCTGTTTGGTCGGAGCTTTGTTTCACCGACGCCGGGTATCTGGTGAAGTTTGTAAGCACCAAATGGTGGTCCGGTCCGACTTAAATAAAACTGTTTTTTTTTTGGAAAAGTCATGAGCAGCCGGTTGCAACTCTCCATGCCAAAATTAACAAGAATTGATCACCTATTTTATTTGATTTAAAAGTAATGTTTTATTCTTAACGAAACTAACTTGAATTTGTCGAAACAAATGATAACCTATTTTATTTGATTTAAAAGTAATGTTTATTCCTAACGAAACTAACTTTAATATGTCAAAACAAATAACACCCGAGGGATAAGGAATCACTACCATAAGGTTTTAATACCGTAATATTTTATCTCATTACATGGCAGAGGTGTATTTTACAGTTCAGTAAAGAAGAGATGTATATTTTTTTAGTGCTTATACTTAATTGAAAGATATCTTTTTATAAAATAAATACTAAAATATTATTAAAAATAACATGTCAATTTAAATTATTTAGAATTGCACATATATATATAGAACAACATAAATAAGGTAAAGTAAAACCATATTTCTTCAACATTTAATAATAACTTACCAAACGAATCAAAACAATGTTGACAAGATTCCATAGTTTATTTAAATCATATATTGCTTAATTTAATTATGTATTTCTTTGACCATAAATATAAACACTCTATAAAGATAAATTTTAAGATATTGCAAGTTTTAAAGTGTTTTTATGATTGTGAGAGGAAATATTTTTTGTTTGGAAAAAATGACAATAAAATAAAGTATTTTACAATAAATTGACATTAAATATTAATAGTTTTTTTAAAATATATGTTTATCCATGTTACTAAGAATGTTACAACTTTAGTTTTAACTCATTGTATACCCCATAATTATTTTACAATAAATTGACATTAAATATTAATAGTCTTTTTAAAATTTATATTGACCTAAGTTAATAACAATGTTACAACTTTCATTGTAATTCATTATTTGCCCAGAAATTCAAAGCAAGTTGTAAAATTCTTCTATTACTCTAAATTTTTTAATTTTTTCCAAACTGTTGCTAGGCTTCTTGATTTTTTCATGTCCAAGTTTATGTAAAAAAAATCATGATGCAGCAATGCAAGAACATGGTTATCCATACAAGTTAAGTGCTATTTTTTATTTAGAGATACATTCTTCTTCTACAATAACAAACTTCCCTATTTTAACTAGTTAACCTATACTAACAACAAATTTGTCCTTTCTCAACACCTGACTACTAAATCAGAGTCTATTACATTTATTAATTGGAGCATCATTCTCTAGTATTTTATATTTACCAAGTTTTGCCCACATTTTCCATAATTTTCCAATTTCTTGATGTGATAACCCTCACAGTTTTTCCCAATATCGAGTTTTGTAGAATTGATTCAAACCACACAAACTAAATTCTAAAAAGGCTCAAGATTTGCCAAATGCTTTGACAACACTGATAGACGAGTTCAAGCAAGTAGTCAACGATTGAAATATGTCAAAACAACAAGTGGGAAAATTACAAGCCAACATGATAGCTTGAAAACAAAAATGAATTAATGTATAAACATTCCTTGAGGTTTACATGTTGCTAAAGTTCTTACAACTTCTTTGATAACATGAGCAAGATGACTTAGATGAGAGGGACCAGAATGATGACCAAGACAATAGTTAGAGAAGATAATGGACATGCCATGTTCCTTGAAGCCAATAAACCTTTGAAGTTCCAAACTACTCGGTTAGACATTTGTACTCACTTAGAAGTTCGGTTTACAAAATATGGTCTCAACATTTTAAAGTCCAAAAATACTCCCTAAAAGATGGGCGCTTACTAAAAAGTTGATTTTTCAAAGTCTTATTTAATTCTAATAATTGTCCAATGCCAATAATACATCTAGATTAAGGTTTTTTATGTGGCCCTCTCAACAAGTCCCTTGATTTTTACTTTTTCTTTCATTGTTATAATGCACACAATGGTACTCAATATTTTCATAAGAATATAGACCACCGGGATTTTCAGAAGAATATAGACCACCAGTCAAAAAGAGAATTTAGTACAAGATTGATGTAGGTTCAAGCATCGAAACTGTCACTAGTATATTAGTCACCAAACTTCATTGCAACAACATCATCAACCACTTAATCAACTATGACTCCATCAAACGTTCAACATTGTATTTAGGAAACTAAGACATGTGAAATATCCAAAATGATCTTGACCATCAATCAATTAACCAATTAACATGAACAACTTAAATTCCATCACACATCCTTATCTTTGAACAAAAAATTGTTTGCAAGCCCTTACCATATAACTACTATCAAACACTCATTCCATCACCCTTTGATCCTACAATTCATATGATTTTGAGTCATTAATCAAATTATGGTTGGAGACCAAAATCAAGGTTCAATTCTCCATGTAATGAATTATCCACATCTTAAATAGGGGTATACAAATCTATTAATCCTCCTTTGATTTAATTCCACATCTTAAATACTCTTAAATAGGGTATACAAATCTATTAATTCTCCTTTGATTTAATTCCACATCTTAAATAGGGGTATACAAATCTATTAATTCTCCTTTGATTTAATTGAAATAGTAAACGGATCGAAGTCACATGCAGATTTTGAGCATCCATTTTATTGTTGAATTAAAGGGCTACTAAGGTTTTGGTGTGGGTGAAGTAATGGGGATATTAAGGAGATATTTTCTTATGCCATCAGTATAGAATTGCACTTGACAACCTTCAGTTCCGATGTAAGTCTATACTTTAGCAGTTTCCCTTAAGCTTCAAAACTTTTGAAATAGTTGAGAGATAGGTTATCGAAAGAATTAATTTTCTGGTTTATTTTGATGGCCTCTTTAGTTTTTTTTATGGCCTCTTTAGTTTTTTTATACTAGTAGAGTCATATTTATAAATAATATTCATATCTTTAAGTTGAAAAGAGACATGCATAGATGTACCAATCATTTCGTTGAGTTGTTAGATCTTAAACTATTAATGATTCTTGCCAATGAAAAAGTAATCAACAAAATTCAAATTTTCAAAGATTCAATGGATGTGATAAGTTGGATGAAGGGATCATATAATTTAGATAACTTTATGTTAAGCCCATATTTAATGAATTCCAGATTTACAAATTATTTTTTAATGACGTCTCTTTTCATCATATATACATGAATGAAAATGCATGTTTTGTCAAAGTTTGATTTACAGATGGACTATAGTTTGTGGTATATTCAAGAGATTAAGATGGTCAGGTCGTGGGACTTCATTTATCCTCCTTTTCGAAGCTTATGGATTATTTTAATATTTCAACTATGTTTTCAAGTCTTTTGAGTGTGGGAAAGTTGAAATTGTTATGTAAAGCTTATGGATTATTTTAATATTTCAACTATGTTTTCAAGTCTTTTGATTGTGGGAAAGTTGAAATTGTTATGTAATATTTTCTGGAAGTGTTGTAATTTGTTGAAATTGTAAGAGATCTGTACACTTGGGTGTTATTTATAGATTTAGATATTATGAAAAAATATATCATATTTTAATGTATCATATTTTTTTAGGAGAGTGGTGTAGTTACTTGATAGCTACGTCTCCTTGCTACTTTGATGATGGATGAAAAGTTTCACTGTATATAGATATGTAATTTTATTGAATAAAATTACTAGTTTTGAAAGAATTTTTTCAAAAGAAAAAAAATATGTTGTTGGTGATATATTGGCCACACAAAGGTTTATAAGAGAGATACATAACTTCAATAAATAGTTGACTTTTAAACAATATTGAATTTGATCCAAGGTTGACTTCCATTCATAGTTGACTTCAATATAGAGTTGAATTTTGAGAAAGATTCACCTCAATCCATTAATTATATTAACATTAATGACTTCAATGGATGATTAACTTCTATCCATAGATAATAATTGTTCATGGTTGACTTCAATCCGGAACCACATTTTTAAAAGTGGTTAATTAACTCTAAACAATGGTTGGATTCATTTCATAGTTGACTTGTAATCAAAGTTGACTTGAATCCTTATTTGACTTTCATGGAAGGTTAACTTCAAACTAAGATTGACTTTAACCTATGGTTGAATTAAATCCATGGTTGAATACAATCCATAGTTGAATTTAAAGCAAGGTTGACTTCAATCCAAATTTCAATTCAATCCAAGGTTGAATTCAATCCATGGTTGACTTCAATCCATAGTTGTCTTCAAACAATAGTTGACTTCAATCTAAGGTTAACTTCAATCCATATTTGAATTCAATCCAAGGTCAAATTTAATCCAATGGTTGACTTCAATCCATCAATAATATTAACATTAATGACTTCAATGGATGGTTGACTTCAATCTATGGATAATATTAGTTCACGATTGACTTCAATCCGAAACCAATTTTTAAAAGTGGTTATTTAACTTAGAACCATGGTTGACTTCATTTCATAATTGAATTTTAAGAAAAGTTGACTTCAATCCTTATTTGACTTTTAAGGAAGGTTGACTTGAATCCAAGGTTGACTTCATTACATGGTTGACTTAAATCCATGTTTAACTTCAATCCATAGTTGACTTTAAAGAAATATTGATTTCAATCCAAGGTTGACTTCAATCCATGGTTCTTTTTAATCCATGGTTTTTTTCAATCAATAGTTGACTTCAATTAATGATGACTTCAATCCATAGTTGACTATTAACCAAGGTTGAATTCAATCTAAGATTAACTCTAGTCGAAGGTTAAGTTCGATCCATGGTTGATTTCAATCCATGGTGACTTCAATCAATGGTTGACTTCAATCAAATGTTGAGTTCAATCCATGGTTGACTTTAATCCATGGTTAACTTCAATTAATGGTTGAATTCAATCCAAGGTTAGTTTCAGTCCAAGGTTTACTTCAATCCAAGGTTTTCTTTAATCCAAGTTCAACTTCAATTGAATGTTGAATTCATTCCAAGGTTGACTCATTCCAAGGTTGACTCATTCTAAGGTTGGATTCAATCCAATGTTGACTTCAATTCATGGTTGACTTAATTCCAAGGGTGACTTCAATCTATAGTTGACTTTTGAGCAAGGTTGACTTCAATCCATAATTTACTTGAAAGTAAGGTTGACCTTATTTGTTGGGTCATGGTTGACTATGGTTAATCATAATTCTTCATGTTTGACCATCATTTTTCATGCGTGTTCATGCTTAACTACTGTTGACCATGGATGGCAATGGGTTACTATGCTTAACTATGGTCGACCTTATTTTTTTCATTATGGTTGTTCATGCTCGGTTAAGGTTAATCATGGATGGTCATGATTGACCATGGTTAACCATGGTTGATTATGGTTAAAAAGTGAATTATGTTTCAATGTTGACATAGGGAGTTGTTAAATGAAAATTATTAAATGGCCATATAACAACCATTTGATTGACTTTGTTTAACTATTGTTATCACCAACCTTGTAGTTGTGTTGCTGCCGCAACTGTTTCCCCCCCCCCAAATTAATGTTTTAATTTCTGGGCCCCTCCTCATTACTTTTGTATGGCTTAATCGTTGAGATCCTTGAGCGTGTTTTCTTCCGTTTCTCTGAAGGTGGATGTCAGTAGTTTATGTATGCCTTGTTCATTTTTGGGTTTGAGTCGTGAATGTGTGGTCGAAGAGAAGAAAATTTGTTGTTCTTCAGCGCATCCTCTGTGAAAAGAAGCGATTTCGGTTACAGCCGATCCTTAGCACTGCTCAAATATTTGAGTTTCCCTATAAGTAGGCCTCTTTTACTACTGGATCGGGGGCCTGGGAAGTTTCAACCCTTCCGCCGTTGCGGCTCCTAGACTTTTCTTTCGTCCGATTTCCTAAACCGTCCAACGCCCGATATATGTTAACTGTAAATCGCTTGTCCGTAGCTTCTGTTCACCCACTGTTGCGGCCGGGAAGAGATAGCCAGCGTCCGATCTGAGTCTCTTCCGACGTTCGACTTAGTTTCCCATCCGTTCCGCGTGCCCTCTAGCTCTCCTCCTCCGACGTTGCGGCTGCTAAAGTCTTCTGGCTTCCGAATCTAAAACCGTACGACGTCCGACTCATGGCACCTCCCACCCACGTTTCGCTTGGCTGCGACTTAAACTTCACCCGACATTGCGGCTGGCTGTTTCCCTAGGCTCCCGAACTCGCTTCTCTCTAACTGCCGACTTGTTTTTCCCTCCGGCGACCATAGAATATTGCCAGGCCCGTATGTGGTTCGCTCGGCCATTTCCTTGTGGATTGGTTAATTGATGATATTTGTCGTTTGAATCATGCTCTTAATTTGAATGCAGGCAGTTTCCAGGCGACCGATCAATCTGCCACGACGAGAAA
>LPNX010060510.1:375-21393 GCA_001517045.1 Pseudotsuga menziesii | reverse complement strand
GGTTCTGCAAATAAGAATATATAATCTCCTAAAAGCAGAAGAAGCCAGATCCAAGGCTAGAGAACGTTTCAAACAACAGCAGGAGGTAGTCAAAAGATGGTTCGACAAACATAAAGCTGGGAAAAAGGACTTTGAAGTAGGAGACTTAGTCCTTAAGTGGGACCACCCCCACGATGAAAAAGGAAAACACACCAAATTCCAGCAGTTGTGGGTAGGCCCATTTCAAATCACAGCAAAACTTGGCCCTGCCACTTATAAGCTGCAAGATTTACAGGGATGGGAGGAGAACTTTCCAATTAATGGTTTGGTTCTCAAGCCCTACTTTTCTTAGTTTTCTTTGATTTGTTCTGCCTTGTACATAAATAAGCTATGTGGTTGTTTTCGAGTCATGCTTTCATTTGATTTAATTGTAAGTGTTGATTTTCAATAAGGGAAACGAACTTGCGTTTGTCTGGAGGATATTAAGGTCTTTTGGGAATAGCAAATATGTTGAGTATCAGCCTGTGTATTGCTTAAAGAATTCTTCCAGCCTAGCAGTTTTCTCGAATAAAATTTTGTGTGCATTGAAGTCCAGATTAACCCCTGTGAATTAAATCGGATTCAAAGAGTCTGGAGTACTATGTCGAGGCTCCATCCACGTCACATTCGAAATGTCCTAAGGAGCGACATTAAAGGACCCATGAGAGGAAGCAAGATGAACAACGTATTAAATATAAATGATCCCATGCCAAGAAACAAATGCCAAAATGCAGATAAAGAGTCAAACTTCTATAAAAGCATCATAAATCAAAGCAAGTGCTAAAGCATAAATATTAAATTGCCAAAAGATCCTCTCCGTCCGTGAGCTGAGACTTAAAGTACACCACTCACACAAAAGGGCACTATGGGATAGAGGATCCTGAATTAAAATTCAGTAAGAGAGGCGTACAGAAGGACTCAGACGAAAGGACAAAAGTCCAAAGGCACAAAGTGTTAAAATGGCATGGGAACGAGGAACAAACGAATACTGTTGTTTACTATATGCTGCAATCCTGTGGTGTCCACACTGTTAGCTACCTGAAAACAGAGGTAATAATGAAAATCATACTCTGGCCTCAACATAGTGGTCTGGACTTGAAGGTTTCGGTTGCCCCTCTCCCCAAATGGGACTAGCATCAATGATTAAGGTACACACTTCGGTCATGAGAGAAATCCGGACAGCTGGAAGATTTCTTTTAATGCATTTTGGTTAGGAAACAGTCTGCTACTCAAAGAAAAGTCACCCAGAGGTCTCGGTTCACCAGGTAATCGCCAGTTGTTGCTGCCGCAACTGTTTCCCCCCCCCCCAAATTAATGTTTTAATTTCTGGGCCCCTCCTCATTACTTTTGTATGGCTTAATCGTTGAGCTCCTTGAGCGTGTTTTCTTCCGTTTCTATGAAGGTGGATGTCAGTAATTTATGTATGCCTTGTTCATTTTTGGGTTTGAGTCGTGAATGTGTGGTCGAAGAGAAGAAAATTTGCTATTCTTTAGCGCATCCTCTGTGAAAAGAAGCGATTTCGGTTACAGCCGATCCTTAGCACTGCTCAAATACTTGAGTTTCCCTATAAGCGGGCCTCTTTTACTACGGGATCGGGGGGCTGCAAAGTTTCAACCCTTCTGCCGTTGCGGCTCCTAGACTTTTCTTTCATCCGATTTCCTAAACCGTCCGACGCCCGATATATGTTAACTATAAATCGCTTGTCCGTAGCATCTGTTCGCCCGCCGTTGCGGCCGGGAAGAGATAGCCAGCGTCCGATCTGAGTCTCTTCCGACGTCCGACTTAGTTTCCCATATGTTCCGCGTGCCCTCTAGCTCTCCTCCTCCGACGTTGCTGCTGCTAAAGTCTTCTGGCTTTCGAAGCTAAAACCGTTCGACGTCCGACTCATGGCACCTCCCGCCCACGTTTCACTTGGCTGCGAATTAAACTTCACCCGACATTGCGGCTGGCTGTTTCCCCAGGCTCCCGAATTTGCTTCTCTCTAACTGTCGACTTGTTTTTCCCTCCGGCGACCATAGAATATTGCCAGGCCCGTATGTGGTTCGCTTGGCCGTTTCCTTGTGGATTGGTTAATTGATGATATTTGTCATTTGAATCATGCTCTTAATTTGAATGCAGGCAGTTTCCAGGCGACCGGTCAATCTGCCACGACGAGAAAAAAGACTAACTCATTTGGTAGAGGTATGACTGAAAAGAGGCAAATGGAAGACGAAGTCCGGAGCTGTAAAGGCGTGATCCCAGAAACGGATCAGTTACCAAGTTGTCATGATCACATAATGACAAAAGATCGGAATGTAAAGAGTTGGAGAAACCGAAAGACCATGCGTCTGGAAAACAAAACGCTCTGTAATTATAGTTTAAATAGAGGGACGAGGCACTTAGAAAGGGCTTTTTCCCCTGGAAAATTTTGGGACATGTTTGCTTGTAAGAGGAACTACTTCGTTTTGCAAGAAAAACTGCAATTTTGTCTATCGGAGAGAGTGTAAAGTGGAATGTATCAATGCAACTCAATGAATAATGTTGAAGAGGAACTATTTCGTTTTCAGCTGGGTTTCATTCACTGTAAGAGTATTTAATGTTCTGAACCTATGTTCTGGTTAAATGTTCTTCAGTATGTTTCTGGGATATTTTTCACTGTGAGCAATAAATGTTGTTATAAAAGGATCGGCTATCTGGTTATTTAAATATATGTAAGCGTTCATGTACTTTGGAAGAAGTATCAGCTATCTGTGTTTCTTTTTAATGTATGTGAAAATGTATTGCTCATTCGAAATGATAAATCTTGCTCCCTAGGGATAGTTTAGATAGTTAGTTTATTTCTTTTTGTATCTGGTTTGGTTGCTCGCGAGCAAACGATGAGAGGTAAGAACCTGCGCATCACTTTGTGACCGCTCCCTGCATCTTGATCACCCTGCATTTAGTTAGGCACTTGCATATCATTTCTTTAAGTAAAAAATACGAATTCCGGTGGACCGGGCCGCAACCGGTAAAACCCTTGTTTGTTACTTTGACCTACAGTAGCCGGACCGTAAACTGGACGGATTCCCTATACCAAACAGTCAACGGGCTAGTTGGGAACGTTGATTGGGGAGAATCCCTTACTGCTGTCGCCTGCGAATTTCCAGGCCTCAACAAGTTGCTAATGTGAGATGGATCCAGGATGGACGGTAGAGGGACACGCAACTAAGGAGGTGGAACCAATATTGCCTCGACTCCCAAGTGGATGGTTGTCACGCCAATCGAGGTAGTCTTCACTTTATGTTATCTTAGCCCAAGACAACAATGGGGGAGACCTGGATCTATTCCCGATAGGAGAGATCAGACCTAGACACCAGATTAGATCAAATGGACTTGAGGTATGTAAGGTGTAAGGTGATGGAAACCCTATGTCTATCGATGACGTCACTAGGTGAAACAAGGATTTGGATCAGGGTTTAGGAGATATGAGATTTGATCCAAGTTGGGACATGGATGACCTATGAGGTAAATAATTACTAGATCTAGGGTTAAGGTACTAACAAGAGGTGAAGATATCCACTGCCTTGGGAAATGTGACCCATGCAGAATAGCTGAGAATGAGATTGGGGCTATCTAGTACCAAAGGATAGACTCGAAGGAAGGGATGGCAGTGTCAAGGCACCCGAGTCAACAGGAGAAGGTCAAAATGCAAGGCAAAAAGGCAAAAGAGGGGGTAGCGCTAGGGTTGGAGATCAATGCCTTTCAGATCTAGGGAAACGGAGTCGTTTTCTGCCCAACGTTGAAGGACACCCACCTAGGTTTAGACCCGATCTTCAAACCCAGAAAGTGATTTTGCCGAAAAAGATCAAATTTCAAGAAAAGAGGGCAACATGGAAGGTAGCGATATGGTTTTAAGATCAGTGATTTTCAGATCTAGGGAAACAGAGTCACTTCTAGCTCAACGTTGAGGAAGACCCACTTAGGGCATGAACCGATCTACAAAACCTAAAAATGGTTTGCTGAGAACTCAAGTAGATTGAGCCATAATATTTTTTGGTTTTTTAATGTTTAGGGTTTTAAGATAAAAATGGAAATACATGTTCCAATGGATTGAGATCTAAAAGAGAAGTACTAACCTGTAGATCTTACCTAGAAAACCTTGTAGATGCCTTGATGATGATGATCCCTGCTGTCCCGATCAATTTGAGAAAATTTGAGTGAGTTCTATGCCCAACGTTTTTCCCCAAGAAGCCTATACGCCCTCTCTCCTGCACAACAAACGTCAACCATATCAGATTTGCTGTATCATGAGAAAAAAACAAATGCTACAGAAAAACAACAAGATGAAATCATAGATCGCATTGATGCTAATGAAAACCCCCTGATACAAAACGCATCCAAGCCAAGCGATTTGAGGAATCCCTACAAAAACGCCCAAGTTGAAGTCGCCCTCCTGTAGACAAGACAATGTTTCCCGAAAAAATATATATATCTCACACCAAATATCCAAATGCTAGGAAGCAAAAGATTTTCCAATCACCATCTAAGAAAACCAGATCCAAAGGAGATCCAAAAGTTTCCACGAGAATTTTTTTTCTATTATCCAGATCCAAGAGCTAAAGACCCCTTACAAATGAGAAGCTCTCTCTTTTAAATAGGAATGAGAGAAACAAAATCCTAACCAATTTTCAAATGGGTGGCTAATATTAAAAGATACAAATGTGCTAATCAATGGTTGAGATGAGCTCAACATACAATACATGGATCAATACAATAATATAATATAAAAGTGGACTAAATCACCCTAGGAGAGGGGATCCCACTCAACAAAAAATAAATGAAGCACATGGTGGGTCCAGGGAGTGTTAACTAAATCCCTTTGGGTGTCCAAGGCACAATAAAAATAATATCATTTTTTAACTGTGAAATTGTGCCTCCTTGAGGAAATCGTGAGCTTCCAAAAAAATCCAGAAAATAATAAAATATGCCCAAAAAAATAGATGTGGTCCCATCCAGGTGCTGCAACTGTTGGAGAAGGAATGCAAGACATCAAACTCATCATTAAAACTCATCCCATGCCAATTCCTTGCCTCAGTAGCCAAAATCAAATTCTTCAATAGCCATTTTAATTATTTTTTATCTGCCTTGGGAAACGTGATATGCCAAAAACTGCCTCGTAGGGTTCCTGTGTTATCCAACTGAGGCCACCAGGCTCTCTGGGAGGGGGTAATATGGTACAATCAAGTGGCTGGACCTACCATTCCTCATACAACGCCCCAAGTGATCCAAGAAAATCATCTCCTTGCTTAGACATACCATCCAGCATGGAAAAACTACACCAGAATGGTGCACTGAGCCAAATCATCTCTGCAACTGCCCGAAGCTAAAAACAATATGTCTCATTGAACTCAGAGAGTCCAAATCCATATAAGGTGCATACTCACACACCCTATGTGTCTCTGCCTGATCATCTAAAATATCAATATACCCAAATAGACAAAATAATAATCTGTAAATGACCACATAATCAATAATATAACTCAGGATACATCCATCCGCGGCAAGTGTTCAAAGGCTAAGACATGCTCTACAAATAATTCAAGTAATAATTATAATAAGTAGTAATCACTTCACTGGCAGTCTATCAACCAAATATATAGGGTTTCATTTATTAATCATAACTTAGACTAGACTTTCAAAACCATACTCGCTTCATAGTTGTAGTCAATTGCTAGTGAAGGGTGAGGGATGAAATTTAAAAGGCTAGGACAAAGGGTGACTACCAACTTAACACTGTGATACTTTGGATATGGAAAGGGGATACTCACTCTAGCATATGCAGGACAAGCAATAACACGGGAGATGGTAGTGTCTCACAAATGGATAAGCTACTTTCAGAGGCGCGTATTCACCTTGACAAATGCTCACAACCCAAACCAATACAAGTAAGGCAAGCAATCCTTAGATATAACTTTAGGAACCATTTCTTTTTGGGCCTTTGATTTTCCGTAGCCTTGGTCCATGTATTTCTTACACGGATTTTTATTATTTAGGCTTCATGCATTCATGTATGTTTAAAAACGCTACTTTTCATGAATGTTTTAAGATATTCATTTCAATATACTTCAAATCCAATTTCATTAGGCTTTCCTTGCATTCGTGTATGTTCAAAAACACTACTTTTCATGAATGGGTTTTTTCATAAGATATTCATTTCATTTCCAAATACATTGTATTGATGGCAGTGCTACTTGTTTCAGGTTTAGCCAACACAACCTAGGAAACCCATAACTGAGACACAAATAAACAGGGAGGCTCGTCCAACAAAGAGGCTATAGTGGGGAAAGGTCCTCCATGCCATAAGTCAAGTACTAGGTCGGGTTAGAAACATAACTGGAAGGTAATGGATGGGTGGAGATAGTGAATAATGAAACCAACACTAGAAAGCCAAAGTACGGTGAGAATGACTACCTCTATTCTCCCTAAGGAGGGTAAAACCAATGAGTATAAATCAAGAACTTCTAGGTTTGAACAAGGATATACATACATAATATGAATATGTCCAAGTCCACATATTTATATGACCGCCAGATCATGACCCTAAATGCTAATACATGTCACAAAAATGAATATGAGAGCAATGATAACCATAACACAAGATAACATAAGATGAGTCATAAACATGTAAATAATCCATCTGAACCAACATCTGTCTAATGAGAAAACACTGATACAACTCTGGGCACTATTAACTGCTCTGCAAATGGCTAAATGACTACATCAGTCCTCAAATCTAAGTGTATTGAGGCTCATTCATGGCATGGGAGAGTACTATAGTCCATCGCTCAGATAATGATCCATCATAAATGCTCATCTCAACATCTCATATGTAGGGAAACTGGCTGAAAAATGTACTGAAATATGAAAAATAGAATATGGTAGCCCGACTACTATATATGTAATAACATCTAGCTCCACCTGGGACAAGTGCTCTACTGAATAGAGTGCTTGAGAACCTCAGAATCTCTATTCCTAGCACTCTGCTACTTGCATCCTCGATCCGTCCTTCCAGCTCTGCAACTGCTGCCAAAATGTCACCAACTACCTGCAAAAATGTCCAGAGCTATACCAAACTCACAAACCGGTTGTCAGAACACTATGTGGATAAAATAAAATACTCAAACTGAAATGCACGAAACTGAAAAGCAAAAAGTAAATATAATCTATAACCATAAATTTTAAGCAAAGTTTGATTTTATTGTGCAGATACAATGGCTAAAACTCAAGACTACACTAGGAGCTTTGAAAAGAAGCTTCAGGGAAAAGACAAGCGGTGCTGGACTAAAAAGCTAAACTAATGCCCAAAAGAGGCTTATTCAGGTCCTACCTACTCTAAGCAATTTAGACAAGTAATAAGTAAAATCATAAATCCAATGCAACTATTTGTTGAATGAATCCATTGAGCTTTCTTTACATTTAATGATACAACAAGTGAAAGATGGCTTGTAAGTAATGTGAATGGAAATTGAAGCCATTATAACTTGTTGTTTGAAAATCAAAGAAGGATAACGAGAAATGAAATCATGCCATGGATTAGATTGATTGTTGCAAATTTCTTCCATCCATAGATCGACAAGATCATAAAATTTATGCAAGTTTAAATTTGACGAAAGAAAAGAATACGATACATGATTAATCCCTACTAGGCTATCATTGTTTCCCGCATCTTTTTTATTAGCACACTCAATCATACTCACATTATGATGAATGGTGAAACAAAATAGGGACAAATTAGAGATCAATAAAACAAAAATTAAGATTAACCCCATTTGTTGTTTTAAAATGAGAAAATATGGAATTGGTCTTTATAGATCTTTTCAATCACCCAATCAAAGAAATTAGCAACTTTGAAAGCATTATGCACCAAGGATGAAAGGAGATGAAATGTTTTACCATTGACCACTTGGCACTTTCGAGACTCTGTACCGAAAATTTCGCAGGACACCATACAAAAAGACTTCAACATCCGGGATGGGAGGGTGGATTGAAAAATTAGAACTTGATTTGCATCACCTAAAACTGCAACACCAATCTTGTATGCGATATGGGACATTTGTTAAAGAAATTGGGAAGATTAACACTAAGCTCCCAAGAAATAGACTCACTATGATTAATCTCCTCAACCAAATCACCTTGACTAAAAATCTAATGGGGAATAGCAACAACATTACAAGAATCATTCCTTGGAGTCTCTTGATGACTATTTGGACATAAATTCCAGCTCGAAAGATGTGACAAAGAACGCTCTAGGTCAAGTTCGCTCACAAGTATATCATCATTATGTGGTTGTTCTTCTTTAGATTGTTCATTACATTCAACTAAGGATAAATTATCACCATCATTCATTTGATAAGGAAAAATATCAAAATGTTCATTTCTAACTTCCTTATCATCCTCACAAACTTGGTCTTCAACCACAATATGACCACATGATTGCTCCTCAACGGAAATTTGATTAATTTCAACCTTTTCTTCTTCTATAGAGACATAATCAAAGTCTGAATCCAGATTCGAATAGCTTGAATTATCGTCAAATAGGAAATGACTACGGAGTTGCTCTTCTAAAGGATCTATAATGGACTCAAAAATGGAAGGCTCAACTATAGATGTTTCTTGATGGTGATTGTTAGGTTCCCTTCCACGGATTAAATCCAAGATTTTCTCTGTGACTGCTTGAGGTAATAATAACATAGTATCTCGTATGATTTGATTGATATCCCTCTTAGTTTTAGCATGAGGTTTTGAAACAATATTCTCAAAGTACTCTGTAACATTCTTATGGATTGCAGGCACGCTCATAATTTAGAACATTTCAGGAGAGGAATGATCCAATTGAGAAATAAAAGTGTCAATATATTGATTATCAACTGCACAATCCTTGCTAGATTTAGACTCTAAAGAATTATCAGTGTTCCTACCCCACTTATCTATTAACAGATCTGTGAACATGTCATACCCAGTGATGGATTCTGGTGCTAACTGATCAAACCATAGTTGAAGATCATTGTTTTTCATATCTAGGGAAACAGAGTCACTTCTATCTCAGCGTTGATGAAGACCCACTTAGGGCATGACCTAATCTACAAAACCCAAAAATGGTTTGCCGAGAACTCAAGAAGATTGAGCCATAATATTTTTTAGTTTTTTAATGTTTAGGGTTTTAAGATGAAAATGGAAATACAGGTTCTAATGGATTGAGATCTAGAAGAGAAGTATTGTAGTATAGTGGTAAGTATTTCTTCTTGTCACGCGGGTGACCCAAGTTCGATCCCCGACAACGACGCCAAAATGTTATCATCAACCTTGTAGTTGCCTATATGAGATGGATCCAGGATGGACGATAGAGGGACAAGCAACTAAGGAGGTGGAACCAAGATTTCCTCGACTCCCAAATGGATGGTTGTCATACCAATTGAGGCAGTCTTCACTTGATGTTGTCTTAGCCCAAGACCAATGGGGGAGACCCATATCTACTCCCGACAAGAGAGATCAGACCTAGACACCATATCATATCAAATGGACTTGAGGTACGTAAGGAGTAAGGTGATGGAAACCCTAGATATATGGATGACGTCACTAGGTGAACCAAGGCTTTGGATAAGAGTTTAGGAGATATGATATTTGGTCCAAATTGGGACACAAGTGACCTATGCGACAAATACTAGATTTGGGGTTAAGGTACTAGAAAAATGTGAAGATATCCACTACCTTGGGAAACATGACCAATGCAGAGAAGGTAAGAATAAGATTGGGGTTATCTACTACCAAGGGATAGACTCGAAAGAAGGTATGGCAGTGTCAAAGAACCTGAGCCACAAGGAAAAATTCAAATCGCAAGAGGAAGAGGGAAAAGGAGGGCTAATGCTAGGGTTTGAAGATCAGTGCCTTGGGATTTGGGCCAATGGAGTCACTTTTATCCCAACGCTAAAGAAAACCCACGTAGGGCTGGGCCTGATCTATAAACCCAAATGTGGTTTTGTCGGAAAAGATCAGATCCCGAGAAAAGAGAGGGCAACATGTAGGGTAGCGCTAGGGTTTGGAAACCAATGCTTTCAAATCTAGGCCAATGGAGTCAATTTTAGCTCAGTGTTGAGGAAGACCCACTTAGAGTATGACCTGATCTACAAAACCCAGAAATGGTTTGCCTCGAGATCAAGCAGTTTGATCTATATTATTTTTTGTATTATTTATAATTATTTAGGGTTTTAAGATGAAAATGGAAATACAGGTGCCAATGGATTGAGATCTGGAATAGAAGTACTAACCTTTAGATATTACCTAGAAAACCTTGTAGATTCCTTGATTATGATGATCCCTTCTATCCCGATCAATTTGAGAAAATTTGAGTGAGTTTTATGCCCATCATTTTTCCCCAAGAAGCCAATGCGCCCTCTCTCCTACACAACAAACGTCAACCATATCAGATTTGTTGTATCATGAGAAAAACACAAATGCTACAGAAAAATATCAAGATGAAATCATAGATAGCATTGATGCTAATGAAAACCCCCTGATACAAAACGCATCCAAGCCAAGCGAGTTGAGGAAGCCCTGCAAAAATTCCCAAGTTGAAGTCGCCCTCTAATAGACAAGACAATGTTTCCCAAAAAAATATATAGATCTCACAACAAATATCCAAATTCTAGGAAGCAAAAAATTTTCCAATCACCATCTAAGAACACCATATGCAAAGGAGATCCAATAGTTTTCACAAGAAAAGTTTTTTTATTATCTAGATCCAAGAGCTAAAGACCCCTTACAAATGAGAAGCTCTCTCCTTTAAATAGGAATGAAAGAACCAAAATCCTAACCATTTTTCAAATGGGTGGCTAAGATTAAAAGATACAAATGTTCTAATCAATGGTTGATATGAGCTCAACATACAATACATAGATCAATACAATAATATACTATAAAAGTGGACTAAATCACCCTAGGAGAGGGGATCCCACTCAACAAAAAATAAATGAAGCACATGGTGGGTCCATGGAGTGTTAAATAACTACTTATGGGTGTCCCCATGGCACAATAAAAATAATATAATTTTTTAACTGTGAAATTGTGTCTCCTTGAGGAAATCGTGAGCCTCCAAAAACCTCTAGAAAATAATAAAATATGCCCAAAAAAATAGATGTGGGCCTATCCAGGTGCTGCAACTGCTAGAGAAGGAGTAGAAGACATCAAACTCATCATCAAAACTCATCCCATGCCAATTCCTTGAATCAATAGCCCAAATCAAATTCTTCAGTAGCCATTTTAATTATTTTTATCTGCCTCGGGAAATGTGATATGCCAAAAATGCCTCCTAGGGTGACTGCATTATCCAACTGAGCCCACCAGGCTCTCTGGGATGTGGGTAATATGGTACAATCAAGTGGTTGGACCCCCCATACATCATACAACAACCTAGGATATCCAAGAAAATCATCTCCCTACTTAGACATGCCATCCAATATGGCAAAACTGCACCAGAATGGTACACTGAGCCAAATCATCTCTGCAACTGCCCAGAACTGAAAACAATCTGTCTCATTGGACTCAAAGAGTCCAAATCCATCTAAGATGCATACTCACACACTGTATGTGTCTCTGCATGATCATCTACAGTATCAATATACCCATATAGACAAAATAATAATTTGTAAATGACCACATAATCAATAATATAACTCAGGATACATCCATCCGCTGAAAGTGTTCAAAGGCTAATACATGCTCTACAAATCATTCAAGTAACAATTATAAAAAGTAGCAATCACTTCATTGGTGGTCTATCAACAGAATATATAGGGTTTCATTTATTAATCATAACTTAGACTAGACTTTCAAAACCATACTCACTTCATAGTTGTAGTCAATTTGCTAGTGAAGGGTGAGGGATGAAAAGTTAAAAGGATAGGCCAAAGGGTGACTACCAACTTAACACTGTGACACTTTGGATATGGAAAGGGGATACTCACTCTAGCATATGCACGACAAGAAATAACACAGAAGATGGCAGTGTCTCACAAATGGATAAGCTACTTTTAGAGGTGCTTAGCAAGATAACGACCCCCTGGAATTTTCCTCGCACAGTTCGACAGAAAAAAGAGAGAAGGAACCGTTTAATGGATTTATCTCGGCATCCATTCACATAAACTTCTAACTGCCCTGTCTTAGAAATGAGATTATGCATTCACCTTGAAAAATGCTCACAATCCAAACCAATACAAGTAAGGCCAACAATCCTTAGATATAACTTTAGGAACCATTGCTTTTTGGGCCTTTGATTTTCCATGGCCTTGGTTCGTGTATTTATTACACGGATTTTTATTATTAAGGCTTCATGCATTCATGTATGTTTAAAAACACTACTTTTCATGAATGTTTTAGGATATTCATTTCAATATACTTCAAAGCCAATTTCATTAGGCTTGCCTTGCATTCATGTATGTTCAAAAACAGTATTTTTCATGAATTGGTTTTTTCATAAGATATTCATTTCATTTCCAAATACATTGTATTGATGGCAGTGCCACTTGTTTCTGGTTTAGCCAACACAACCTAGGCAACCCAGAGCTGAGACACGAATAAACAAGGAGGCTTGTCCAACAAAGAGGCTCTAGTGAGGAAAGGTCCTCCATGCCATAAGTCCAGTAGTAGGTCGGGTCAGAAACATAACTGGAAGGTAATGGAAGGGTGGAGACAGTGAATAATGAAACCAACACTAGCAAGCCAAAGTATGGTGGGAATGACTACCTCTATTCTCCCTAAGGAGGGTAAAAGCAATGAGTATAAATCAAGAACTTCCAGGTCTGAGTAGGGACACACATACATAATATCAATACATTCAAGTCCACATATTTATATGACTGCCAGATCATGACCCTAAATGCTAATACATGTCACAAAAATGAATATAAGAGCAATGATAACCATAACACAAGATACCATAAGATGAGTCATAAACATGTAAATAATCCATATGTACCAACATCTGTCCAATGAGAAAACACTGATACAACTCTGGGCACTACTAACTGCTCTGCAAATGGTTAAATGACTACATCAGTCCTCAAATCTGAGTGTCCTGAGACTCGGTCATGGCATGGGAGAGTACCATGGTCCATCACTCAAATAATGATTCATCATAAATGTTCATCTCAGCATCTCATATGTAGGGGAACTGGCTTAAAAGTGTACTGAAATCTGAAAAATAGAATATGGTATCCCAACTACTATATATGTGATAACAATTATAAGGATGCCAATTATTAAATGGATAAGGAGTTGAAAAGGTACTATAGGGACTTTGTTTTTTTTATCATAGGGACCAATAATGAAACATATGATTAATTAATAAGGTTTACAATTATTTTTATGTTTTATAATTATTATGATTTACAATTGAAGTAATGGGCAAATATTTCAGTACCATTTAGTGGGAGAGTGTGATAAATTAAGAAGGGATTTCATAGGTAACAAAAGAAAATTGACTTCAATCTAAGGTTAACTTGAATCCAAGGTCGACTTGAATCCCAATCAACTTCAAAATAAGGTTGACTTCAATCGATGATTAACTTGAAAATGAGGTTGACTTCAAGGTTGATTTAAAGGTTTATTTCAATCCAAGGTTGACTTCAATATATGGTTGACTTCAATACATGGTTGAATTCAAACCATGGTTGACCTCAACGGAAGGGTGACTTTGATGCATGGTTGACTTCAATCCGTGGTTGAATTAATAAATAGTTTACTTTTAAGCAAGTCTGACTTTGAACCAAGGTTGACTTTAATCCAAGGTGGGATTCAATCTAAGGTTTGCTTCAATCTAAGGTTGACTTCAATCCATGGTTTAATTCAATCCAAGGTTGACTTCAACCTATGGTTGACTTTAACCTATGGTTGACTTTAACCTATGGTTGACTTTAATCCATAGTTGAATTTAAAGCAAGGTTGACTTCATTCCAAGTTTGACTTCAATCCACAATTGTCTTCAATCAATCATTGACTTTAATCTAAGGTTGAATTTAATCCATAGTTGACTTTTAACCAGTGTTGAATTCAATCCAAGGTAACATTCAATCCATGGTTGACTTCAATCCATAGTCGACGTGAATCAATGTTTGACTTTAATCCATATTTGATTTTTAAGCAGGGTTGAATTCAATCTAGAGTTGACTTCAATCTTAGGTTGACTTCAATCCATATTTGAATTCAATCAAAAGTTGAATATTAAGGAAGGTTGACTTTAAACCATGGGTGAATTCAATCCGTAGATAATAATAGTTCCTGGTTGAATTCAATTCATGGTTTAACTTAATTCGAGGTTTACCTAAATCTGAGGTTGAATTCAAACCAAGGCTGACTTCAATTCAAGATGGACTCCAATCTAAAGTTGACTTCAATCCAAAATTGGTTTCAATTGATAGTTGACTTTTAAGGAAGTTTGACTTCAATTTAAGGGTTACTTGATTCCATAGTTGGCTTCAATAGTTCATGGTTGACTTCAATCCATGGTTAACCTCAATCTGAGGTTGACCTCAATCCGAGGTTCACTTCAATCCTTAGTTGAATTTTAAGCAAGTTTGACTTCCAGGTTTGGTTTTATTACACCATGGACGACCATTATTTAATCATGGTAGACTTTAGTGCATCTTGGTTAACTATAGTTTGAACATTGTTGAATATGATTAGCTTTAGTCAAACGTGGTTGACAATTTTTAACTTTGGTTGAATATATCTCGTGGTTGACTTTGATTAACTTTGTAGTTAACTTAGGTTAATTATGGTTGACTAAGCTGAGTTTGAATATGTTACACCATACACTATGGTTGACTATGATTAATTGTATTCACTATGTTATTTAAATGTCATATAGTCACATTTAAGTATTAAGAATGTAAAAATCATGTTGTCTAATATTATATGAAATTTTGAAAATAAAAGAGTAATATATGTAAAGCTTAGTAATGTAAATATTAATGTTATTAATAACATTAATATTATATTAATATTAGTATTAATGCTAATATTTAGGTATTAATAGTCATATTAATATTAGTATTAATGTTAATATTTAGGTATTACGTAATATTGAAAAGTTATTCTTAATGTTAAGATTATGCCATATTATGTTGTTCAATATCATATTTAATTGTGAAAATGAGAGTAACATATATTTGAAGCTTAATAATGTTAATACTAATGTTATTAAAGATAATATTAATATTCATAATTTTATAATGCTATGTATGTTTGAAGGTGATATGAATGTTAATTAATAGTGATGTCAATATTAATATTAATAAATGTTATTAATGGTTTATTATTACTATAATTAATAATTTTATATTAACGTTATTATTAATATCAACAATATTATTATTAATTGTTGTTAATAACAATCAATTAATTATTATTATTAATAATTGTTTTTTTATCAATATCATTAACACTATTATTAATTACTATTTAATCTTATTAATGATAATGTTATCCATATCTAAATGTAATATTATTAATATTATTAAATAATGATTAATGTTATTGATATTATGAATATTATTGATCAATAACTAATGTTATTAATGTTATTAATATTATTAGTTATTAAATAATGATGACAATGATGATTAACGTCTACTGAGACCAACTTTGTTTTATCGGACCTTCTTAAAAATGATAATACTTGGTTTATTTTAAAATATTGTTCCTTTACTGAAAAAGCTTTCCAAGCTCACTATAGTTTTGGTAAGTTAGGAGGTTATAAATGTTTGTATTGTAGGAAATACTATGCAACTTGTATCTAAAGTTGGTGTAAGCAAGCCACTCTAAAATAAAGTGATTTTCATCCTCAACGCTCATTGACTCACACAGATGAAAATTCCTTTATGCCCATGGAGTCTTAGGAATAGACCAATGCCCTGTTTTCCATGGAGTTCATGAGAGTTCGTTCCAATCTTTCCTATATTAATTTTCTCCCATGAGCTAGTTACTACCAAGAGATACTTCTGATATTCCAAGTTAGGATTAATGACCTCCTTATGGTATATTAATTTTCTCTTAACCGTTAAATTTTCCTCACTCCATAATTTCTCTTTAAACTTATAAGTAATAATATATTTGACATTATCAATGTTTTGCAAAATGTCATTTTCATCAATGCCCCAATGGTTTAACCAAGCCATGGTATCTTTACACCAACACCGCTTGAGGCATAGTTGGTTTTGACTTGAGTTTAAAGCAATTTTAGGAAGTCTCTTGTTTCCCATGTTATTTATCTTATGCTTGTACATCAGGTACCTAGTCATAGCCATGCTCTCGATGGGGGAAAGACCCACTTCTATGAGGAGAATAGGATAAGGCGTATTGCTTTTAATTTTGAGGTTATAAGTTATAAACCGCTTCTGGTTTTGCACAATCTTCCTCCAAGATTCTCTAGAAATGTTGCACCCCCATACTTCACAACCATACAAGATAACATGGATGACAAGAGTTTCAAAGCGGAACTTATTTTTATCCCACATGACCAGATTAGTTGATTTACAGTTATTTTCAAGACCAAAATAAGATTTCCACCCTCCATTAATCATTTTTTCAATGCTATAGTTCCAATTGAGTTTGTGATGAATATCAATTCCGAGATACTTTTAAGAAGTCACTTCCTCTAGATTTTTATTATCATAAATAAAATTTGTAGAGGTGTCTTTCTTAGATTTTATAATCATGATTTTTTTCTTGTTGGTGTTAATAGTCATACCCATGTTAGAGAAAAAAACTTTATTAATTATTTATTGCTTATCGAGACCAGAATGACACCATGCCATAAGAACAATATCATCAACATAAAGTAGGAGGATGATAACTATCCCAACTAATATTGTATCGGCACAACCAGGTTCTTCGACACTGTTTTCTAGCTTATTGATGTAAATGCCAAAAAGGGTAGGGGAGAGGGGGAAACCTTGTTTAACTCCAACATTACAATTTATATATGTTGTCCACCCCTCATTCTTCTTAAACTTGGCAATGACCTTTTCATATAACCTTATCGTGGCAACTCTCAACCCAAAAGGAACCTTAAGCTAAGTTTAGCTTATTCCACGGGTTATTTCTAAGCACTGTATCAAAAGCTTTTCTAAAATACACAAAGCAACAAAATAGGAAAGAATTGTTAATATGACATTCCTTTAAAACGATGCTAAGTGTAACAAGGTAGTTCGTGGTTGAATGATTCCTTCTAAAAATTTCTTGTCCTTTAACCCGCTTACCTTCCATTTTTAGCCATTCATTGGTCTTATTTTCTAAGATAATACCATATAACTTAGCCAAGAGAGGGATAATCATAATAGTCTAAGAATTAGAGGGGTCATTTTTATCACCAATAAATAGGAATCATGAGGCTTTGAGTCCAAGGTGTAGGAAACCCTTGCTTGACCACTAGATTAAAGTGTTTGTGGATGTGCAGGTAGAGGACAAGCCCTTCAATTTTTAAGATTTTTGCTTGGTAGCCTTTAGTGTCTTCATGTTAGCCTTTAGTGTCTTCTTGTAAGAAGGGTTTGAATGTTATCTCTCATATCCGGGGATTCATAAAGCTATTTAAGATATGAATTTCAATCTTTTAAAACAATTTTATTGTCTTCTTTTGTTTTACGAGTTAGAATTTGCCTCCATAATTTCTTAGGAGCCACCTTGGAGAGGTGTAGGATATTTTCTTGCCTTTTACTTAGATAATGCCTTTTTTTTTCTTTTAATTAAGGCTTTGTAGTGATTTATCTTATCCATTTTATCGACTCTGTAGTAGCTTGCTTAATTTATTTTCTCGCATCTTTACACTCTTGATCATATCAAGGGTTGGTTCTACTACTGCTAGTTTTAGTCTAGACTTCAATAGAGAACTTATTAATGGATGCCGAGAGGGTTGTAGCAAAATTATGGCAGAGATTTTCTATATTCTCCATACTAGATAAAGGAAACAGTTCATTTTTTAGATCAAGGAGAAAAATGTCAACTTTATTTTTATCGAAGATCAGGTGCTTTTGGCAATGATAGTTTTCTTCCTTGGGATCGCTATGCATGGAAATATTGAGAGATATTATTAAAGGTCTATAATCACAACTTCTTTTCATCAAAGATCGGGTGCTTTTGGCAATGATAGTTTTAGTCCTTGGGATCGCTATGCATGGCAATATTGAGAGTGATAATTAATGTCTATGATCAGAGTCGGGCTCATGGTTGTTGAAGATGTTGAAAGTAATGTTATTAAATTTAAATTTAATATGATTAATTATAATATTTAATATCATAATTCCCATAATTTTTGAACTTATTTAAGTTGAAATTAACTTAAATTTAATACACACAAATTATTAAATTTTAAATGATTAAATTATTAATTATTAAGGTCCCATAGACCAAAGTTAGTCTTAGTGGAAGTTAATCATCATCATCATCATTATCATTATTAAATTATAAATTATAAAATTGTTAATTTAAATTTTATTTACATAATTTAATTAAATTTTAATTTAATATAAAAAATGATTAAATTATATATTTACATAAATTAAAGGAAAAACAAAACCTTAAAATTGGAAAAAGATGATCCGAATTTATGCGTGAACGAAATGAAAGAACATATACAGAATCATAATAACAGACATTTTGCAAAGATAACAAAGATACAGTAAACATATATTCTATTAAATGGCAGAAATAGAACAGATTGTAATACAATTGCTAGAATGGTGGTAGCTATTTCTGAGAAGAGATGTGGCTGCTATGCTCATTCGTGCCAAGCTCAATACAAAATGAGGCCAAAGGGGCCTATTTATAATAAGAATGAGGTGAGAACCCCAAAAGTCCAAAACGTAACCCTAGAAGATGAACCGTCATAAAGTGTGTGGCCCCAAGGTGGTAAGTTGAACAGTCAACTTTCCGGGGTCATAACTTTTGCATACGATCTCCGATTTGGGAGTTCGATAGCTCGTTGGAAAGGTATGTCTAATATTTACAACTTTTGGTCAATTAAATATGAACTGATGGCAACCATTTGGCCCCGAATCTCCAAAAAACGTCGTTTAGGGCCTTAAAACGGCCCCAGAAGTTTAGGACTCGAAAAACTGTTGAAAAATAACTAGGAAACTACCACAATGGACAATTGTTTTGAGCCAGTGGAATAGGTGGGTGGCCACCGATATCCATCTGGATCAATCCTCCCTCCTTAGGAAGCAATGGTCTCCATTGCGTCGAATCCCATATCATATCTCGAACTATGTGTTGAGTTGATCTCCTGGTGCGACATTTGTTGAAGTGAAGAGGCTGCTTTTCTTTGGCATCCCGAGAGGGTTGTAATTGTTGTCTCGATGATTTGTTTTTGGAGGAGCACCTTGAATGCATGGCCTTGCATTGTAGAGGTACTCGGATAGATGAGGAAACGATGGCTTTGTTGTCTCCTTGTGCCTGATGAGCAGAGACACCCTGTGCAAAGGGTGTGGAGGTCTCTGCGATCTTATGTTCTCCTTTAGATGCAATTGTGAGGAGGAATAATTTCTTGGTGTGGGAGCTTATCTTCCTACCCTGCGAGACTGTAGCAGGTGCAACTGTCTCTGGGATCCGGTATAGTTGTCCTCCCAAAGTAACAATGACACTGCGAGGTCGTGACTCATATACAGCATGATGCTTCCACATATATGGTTGTCCTAAAAGAACATCACAGACTTCAAGTGGGGCCACATCACACAGTACCTCATCTTTGAAAGGCTTGATGCCATTTGGTAGGAGGCATTGTTGAGTAATGTGGATACCTCGTCCTTGGCTTAGCCAACCGATGTTGTAAGGTTGCGGGTGTGGTGTTGTCGGAAGCTCCAATCTCTTGATGACTTCTGCTGAGATCAGGTTCTTTTGGCTGCCGTTATCAACAACAAAATGTAGAGGCATCCCCTTCACCCACATCTGCAAGTGGAATAGGCGCTCCTCTGCCTATGACTCTTCAGGATCCTCCAGTTGAATCTGTGCGGTAGCAACAGTGGCAGTGGGGTCTGCATCAATGATCTGCCTCGCATTGTATGCAGCTGTGGCATTGGGTTCGGAATCAGAATCAGGATCTGATTCTGAAGATTTTATCTCGGCTACTAATGACTACTTTGAGCGACACTCATCAGTGTTGTGCTAATGGCTTTTATGAAATTCGCACCACTTACCAGTGTCATTCTTTGTCTTTCCATCCCCCTTCTTTGCTTGTGGTGGGGAGTGGTTGTTGTTTTCTTTTACTGTGTTCTACAGGCCAAGGTTTCCCTTGCCTTGCTTCTGTTGTGGATTCGCAGGTCCAGAGTCTCGCTTGTTCTTCTGTTGAAATTTCTCCTCGATTTTGACAGCATATCGATAGGCGGATCCAAGTGAAGAGATGTCGAGGAAGTCCATCTCAGTTCGGATGTACCGATGTAGACCACTGCGATATTTCAGAATCAGGTGTCACTCGGAGTCCTTGATACTCAGCTTTGTACGCAAGGTATGAAATTTGTTGGTATACTCCGACACCATCTGATCCCTTTCTTGACGCAGAATGGTCCATTTTGTGTACTAGTCATCATAGTTTCCCACAATGTAATACTGTTCCCTGACAGCATCTATGAAAGAGGCCCAAGTGGGATTTGTTTCAAACATTCTAGACTCATCTGATGAGTTTTGCTCACAATAAGTACCCCACCAATTTTGGACATGGGGGACTTCCTTAAGGAGCGCAAAGGTGATCTTTTCTCTGTCGAAAAAATTGTGGACAGAGAAATACCCTTCTAGAACATTCAACCAATTATCCAGGGCATCTGCATCGATATTGCCTTCAAATAAAGGAATATCAAAGTTAACTTGTACCTTGAAGGGAGTTGCATCCCTGAACCAGCTGCTTGCTGAAGATGCACTTGTTGCTGCCAGCATTCGTAGAAGGATTTGGGTGAAACTATCCATCATCTCGTTCCTTTGTCGCTCGAGGGCTTCCTCAAG
>LPNX010060475.1:364768-404728 GCA_001517045.1 Pseudotsuga menziesii | reverse complement strand
CATGCTAGCCCATTGAGCTGCATTGCCATCATATCCATTTATGGATCTTTTCCAAGTAGAGTGATCATTCTTCGTTCACTGACATCTACATATCTTATATCAAAATCTCTTGTTAACTATCTAGTCTAACCTATTACAAATGTGCATTATTTGATAAACTCGCTCATGATTTGGGTGATGTGACCATATTGATGTCTAAGGTGGAAATATCAAGAGATTTCCTTGGATTTATTACCTGCTAGAAACTATATGGTTCCAAATCTAGGTGAAAGAATTTATCTGTGACACATCTACCATGAGAACCATTCATTCACTGTAAGTTTTGTCAAGCATCCAGGAAACATAGGAAATGCTAAAGAGACATATTCTGAGATTCCTCTTGGAATCTGCTTTTACTTTTTAGGCAACTTGTGGACATATATTTGATGTATAGAATTTACAAAAAATTAAATAATTATTTTAATACTATATAATACGACAACAAGGCCTTCCCTCGTTCATGAAAGAGAGGTACTTTTATTTCTCCATTCAGGGTTTGAAACTTAGATACCCTTAAGTGACATGTTTATCCCTCATGTGTTGGTGTGACTTCACAAGGGGGTTGTTTACTGTTAATGGAGCTAGCTCCAAGTCTTGGGAGAATTTGGTGGAATAAATAGTTGATAGTCGTAGTTACATATCCAAAGTGGTGTTTTTTATCTTTTGAGGTGCTTCTACTATATATCACATCACAATATTCAAATCTAATTGGTTTTACTTGCTAGTGTTTATCTCAATCATTTCATCCATATCTATATGTATGAATGTGTATGATATTTCTCCTCTTTAGATTTAACAATGTTTAAAAATTTAACATTGGAAAAAAATGAGAGAACTTATGTGTTGCCATGGAAACAATTTCAAAAGCATGAACAATTTTGCAAATGAAGATTAGACACTTCACTAAAATTTTGTTAGAAAAATAGAGGGAAAATATGGACTTCTTTATCTATGGAATTTTGGCTATTGCGTTTTCTAGGTTAGAAATGCCTAGAAATTATTTACTCATCGGAAGGAGAAAGTGTCAGATAGAAAAATGGAAATTAGAAGGAGATAGAGATGGGAAGGAGAATTGGAAATTTTTTACCATGGATTTCTATAAGAAGTCAATGCAACTAGTAAACGTTACTAATATACAGGGCACTTGACTTTTTCATTTATTTCCCATTTATATTTAATATTCGGATTAGGCTATTTTTGGAAGGCATTGACAAGGTAATCAAACTTGGATTGGCCAAAAACTTGTTAATTAGATGCAGTTCGGTGCTGACCTCTATTGTTATTTTATGTCTAGAATATTTTGTGTCTTTCCATAGTTATAATTTGGATGCTAATGTGGAATGATAGAAGAGATTGGTTTGAATAATTTGGAGCACTTATCTCAGATGGTTTCGTTCATGTTGGATTTCCTAAGAGATGACACACCAGCTGTTATCCACTAGTCTATTACTCGTGGGACAAATTTATTTCATAATGATTTGGAACACGCTTCCCTACAGGTATATTTTCATGCTATGTTCTTAGTTCTTGTTGTTGTTAACAATATTTCAATTCTCATTATTATGTGTTCAAATGCAAAGTGGGTTAAGGAAAAAATGTGACGTTGTCGGTAACCATTGCATTAGTGTAAATTATTGTTTAAATTTTGTCACTATGATTAAATATTATTTTGGGATCTGAAAAATATTCTATCAATATCTAGATCTCAAACTACACAATTAGATGCATTCTATTCCTGAATAATCTCAATGGTGAAGGACACTCTTACATTCCCTTTAAGTAGATAAGTTTTCATCATGGTTGCAAGTAAAATAATTACTCTTTCTTCTCTTTCCAAAAATGTACACACCTTTTAGGACTCTTCATGTCTCTAAGTCACTTACTCTTCGAGTATTTAAGAGACCTCTTCAAAGGATAAAAGCATCAAGAGGAAACTATTTACTTATAGAGAATTGTAGTGGACTTATACAAAATCTATATGTCCTGAGATGATTCCTGTAACCATGATGTATTATTTCCGTGATGTAACCATAAGGTGAGGTAGTAGATAGAAAATATGGTCTTCGCAATCTTGAGTAGCTTCAACCTAAAGTTGCGAAAATTATGGTGGGCCATGCTAAGATTTGTAATAAATTTTATCATTTTTCCTTCTATTGTACAAGGACCCAATCCATCTATAAGTAGGGACCATCATCTTAATTATATCATGCATCAAAAGGTTCAAAGTCTAAACCAAACACCCTGAGGATGTTGTAGTAGGATGCAATGATGGAAGTTCCAATTTAAATTACTCGACTGAACTTCAATTGAAAATAAAGGATTCACCTATTCATTCCACTAAACAAGTAGAACTATAATATTGAAATGTCATCAAATATTTTTGTATAATTTTTTTTGATTAATTATAAATATAATCTGAAAGAAATAGAATTTGGTCAGTTTCATAAAAAAGAATCAGTTATTATGTAGCTACCAATAGCGAGTCCAAAAGTAGATGGACCACACTATAAAATTTGCCTAAAAACAATTAGGACAAAATTTCCACTTAGCCACACAAGAGTACATATAAAAGTCCATCATGCATGAAACAAAATAAATTCTATCCATTCAACAAACACTAGAAGAGGCAGATGCATCAGTGAACATAATTCAACCATTATTAGTTGGTTTAGAATTTGGTTTAACTAGTGTATCACAGTCATTACCTTGTTCAGGCTCTTCTGAAGGCTTCTCCGTCTTAGACATAGTAAGGAAAATATGTGGATATTTATTGTTCTATCAGTTGGGGATATTTATTCTTTAAAAACACTATTTTCTTTCTTATATAGCTTGGATGGAATGAGTTGAACATGATGGAGAGTTGAAAAGTGACTCTGTTCTCATTGTGCAAGGGACACCCTCCAATATTCCATGCACAAGAACAAGTGCATCGCATACAACTCTACTTTCTGCATCTGCACAATCATTGGAATATATAGATTGAGGAAAATTAGCAAGTTGTCATACCAAGATAAATTTTGAATATGCCATCCTTTATCAAACATAGCATCATTCATTTTCTTCCAAATGGGGAAAAGCACTTCTATTTTAATTAGCTGCCATGTTTTTTTGAAATTCAACAACTTAAGGAAGTTTATCTCATTTGATGGAACATATTGTATAGGAAATCCATTCAAGGAGGATTTCACTAGTTGGATACAAAAAAAATGGTGAGCCAATTCAATGCAGGCCTTGGCATATGGACATTTTTAAAAGAGATGTTTAAGGTCTTCAGGAAAACATTTCCACTTGTCCATACAAGAGTACATATAAAATTCCATCTTTCATGATACGAAACAGGGATGATTTTAAGGAACCATACTTATTTAAAACTATATAAATGTTGGCGAATATTACCAATTCTTAAAACACCAACTATAAAATGATTAACGATATTTTTCAAAAAATATTTTAATTTCCAAGGATTTTATATTGTTTATCTAATAACTTGGTGCTTTTTAGGGTGAAAAAATTTTACCCCATCAAAATTGGGCAAAACAGGGCTTCAAAAAATGCAAAATGGCGAATCTTTTTTGGGAGAAAAACTTGGAAAAATAGCCCACTGGGCTAAAATTTGCCTCTAAAATTATCCCTGATAAAAAATAAAGTCTATCCATTCAAAAAAAATGGAAGAAGCAGGGGCATAAATGAACATGATTCAAGCACCATTCAAGATAAAATCCACATATAGAGATGGACGATAGTGGTCCTTGGGGTTCATCCCATATCCAACATTTGTTGATTTAGGATTTGGTTTGACTAGCCTATAACCATTATTGCCTTGTTGAGGTTCTTCTAAAGGATTATTTGGCTTAGACATAGCAAGTAAAATATGTGGATATCTATTGTTCTATTAGTGAGGGATATTTATGCTTTACAAACACTCTTTTCTTTCTTGTATATCTTAGATGGAATGAGTTGAACGTCCTCAAGAGTTGACAAGTGATTTCATGCTCATAGTGCAAGGGGAACCCTCCAACACACCATGCATAAGCACAATTGCATCACATCCAACTCTACATTATGCATTTGCACAATCATTGGCATATATAGATTGAGGAAAATTATCATGTTGTCATACCAAGAGAAATTTTTAATATCCCTTCCTTTATCAAACATAGCACCATTCCTTTTCTTCCAAATTGAAAATAATAGAGTCTATTTTAATTAGCTTCCATGTTTTTTGTGAAATTCAAAAAATCAAGGAAGTTTATCTCATGTGAGGGAAATTGTATAGGAAATGCAGTCAAGGAGGATTTCACTAGTTGACTACAAAAAAATTGGTGAGCCAATCCAATGTAATCCTTAGAATATGGACATTATTAAAAGAGATGTCTAAGATTTTCATGCCAAAATTTCCACTTGGCCATACAAGAGTACATATTAAATTCCATCTTGCATGAAAAAAATAAAGTCTGTCCATTCAACAAACACTAAAAGAGGCAGGTGCATCAGTGAACATAATTCAAGCACCAGTCATGATGTTTCACGTCTAGAGATGGATGATACTTTTCCTTAGGAGTCAACCCACATCCATCATTGGTTGGTTCAAGATTTGGTTTGACTATCCTATAACCATAATTTCCTTGTTCAGGTTCTTCTAAAGGCTTCTTTGTCTTAGACACAGTAAGGACACGATGTGGGTATTTATTGTTCTTTCAATGGGCGATATTTATGCTTTACAAACACTCTATTATTTCTTGTATATCTTGGCTCAAATGATTTGAACGTGTTGGAGAGTTAATAAGAAATTCCATTCTCATAGTGCAAGGGGCACCCTCTAATATTACGTCATGCGCTAGCACAAGCACATCACATCCATCTCTACTTTTTGCACATGCACAATCATTGGCATATATAGATTGAGGTAAATTAGGATGTTGTCATACCGAGAGAAATTTTAAATATTTCATCCTTTATCAAACATAGAATCATTACTTTTCTTCTGAATGGGGAAAAACACTTCTATTAAAATTAACTTCCATGTTTGTGTGAAATTCAAAAACTCAATTAAGTTTATCTCATGTGAGGGTATTTGTATAGGAAATGCAATCAAGGAATATTTTGCTAGTTAACTACAAAAAATTTGGTGAGCCAATTAAATGGATTCCTTGGCATATGGACATTGTTAGAAGATATGTCTAAGGTTTTCGAGCCAAAATTTCCACTTGGACATACAATAGTACAAATAAAAGTCCATCTTGCATGAAACAAAATAAATTATATCCATTCAACGGTCACTAGAAGAGGCAGGTGCATCAGTGAACTTAATTCAAGCACCATTTAGGATAAGTTCCACATCTAGATATGGATGATAGTGGTCCTTGGGGGTTAGACAACATCCTACATTGGTTGGCTCAGGATTTGGTTTGACTAGCCTATAACCATCATTTCCTTGTTCAGGTTCTTCTGAAGGCTTCTCTGTCTTAGACACAATAAGGAGAATATGTGGATATATATTGTTCTGTTAGTGGGGGATATTTATGCTTTCCAAACACTATTTTCTTTCTTGTATATCTTGAATGGAATGAGTTGAACATTCTGGAGAGTTGACAAGTGACTCCATGCTCATAGTGCAAAGGGTACCCTCTAATACGACATGCATTGGCACAAGTGCATCACATCCAACTCTACTTTCTACATCTACACAAACATCGGCATATATAGATCGAGGAAAATTAGCAAGTTGTCATACCAGGAGAAATTTGTAATATCTCATACTTTATCAAACATTGCATCATTCATTTTCTTCCAAATGGGGAAAAGAACTTGTATTTTAATTAGCTACCATGTTTTTGTGAAATTAAACAACTCAAGGGATTTTATCTCATATGAGGGAAATTCTATAGGAAATGCAATCAAGGAGGATTTCACTAGTTGGCTACAGAAAATTTGGTGAGACAATTCACTATAGGCCTTGGCATATGGACATTGTTGGAAGATATGTCTAAGGTTTACAGGCCAAAATTTCCACTTGGCCATACAAAAGTACATATATTAGCTCAAAAAATGTGTTGAAATATATTTATTATCTAGGCATGGTCTTCCATAATTAGAAATTGGAGGGATATGGTGACTTGTATCAATTTGTAGTTAAAGAAGTTTGGAACCTATGTTAAAGTGTGGTTTACTAAACCGGAGGCAACAACTGTAATTTTTTAGACCATTTTCTTGAATTTCAATTATAAATCCACCAGATCTTGAGTTACCTTAATGATAAGAAGATTAGGTTGATTCTATAGGTCACATGCATAAATGCCAAGTTGGTTCTTGATCTCACTATAAAAGTGTAAAATGAATTGTTGCTTATACCTCAATTCTTAAAGGGTTCTAGCTAAATAAAAGAGAACCTTCCTTATAGGAAGGAGGTTAATGGTTTGATTCCTTCATGCCCTATCATAAATTTATGACTAAGAAAATGACTAAAATTCACATATACACGACTATTAGTAGCTAATTTCCTATATATTATAGCTCGACTCGTATTTAGCTTAGTCATTAATAGGTTACCTTGATTTATCATCTAATAGTTTATTTAGTAGTATATTTGGTCACTAATGGTGGCAATTAATGACTAAATCAATGACTAATAATTCAGCCAATCAATGACATAGTTAAATACGACTAAGTTAGTCAAGCTATAATGCAGTGGAAATTAGCTACTATTTGTCACCAACTAAAAAATAGTCGTTTATATCTGAATTTTAGTCAGTTTTTAGTCACTAATTTCTTATTTTGGACTAGTGTTTCTTTGGTATCTTACAATTGCTGGATCTACAACTTCTATCCAAATGATGTTTACAACTTTATTTTTAATGTAAATTTTATTCCGTCGAGAGCCACTCTACAACCCATAAATATTATGAGGGAGATGTTGTAATGTTATGTAACGTTCCTCATGTAAACGTCGGCTATAAATATTTACTTCCATTTACTTATGATTTACGATTATGAGGGAGATGTTGTAACACTATGTAACGTTCCTCATCTAAATACTGACTATAGATATTTACTTTAATTTACTTATGATTTCCAATTATGCGGGAGATGTTGTAACGATATGTAACGTTCCTCATGTAAATGTCGGCTATAGATATTTACTTCTATTTACTTATGATGTAGATCTTGTCGGCCATTAATTAGAGGTAAATATTTTTCTGAATTTGCTAAGTAAAACAGAAGAAGATGGGCATTTGCAGTATGTGGAAAAGAGAAATTTGGACATTAAACAAACCTTGAGTTGATGGTTAGTGAGAGACGATCAATGAAAAAAAAGGTTGTAGAGATACTCATTGGAGTGGAGTTCTTGAAGACCAGGGAGAGTTATTATAATGTCATAGTGGCATGCATGGAAGACGAAATGCGGTCTTTGATCGTCGAATCTTCATGCGATGAAGAGAGGTTGCAGTCATTACTTACCAGAATTGCAACAATGGAAAATAAAATGAACAATGTTGAGCAACAACACACAGATTTAATTTTGCAGCACAAGGTAACAGAACATTCTCTTCAACAGCAGAATGAATGTCTACAAAAAGCGGTGGGTAGAACTAGGTGTTTGCTAGAAGCACAAAATCAGTCTAGGAGTTAGAAACTGCTTTGCAATCTCTCAACAAAGATATTGATTTCAAAAAATGCAAACGTTTGCAAGCGTGGTCACATGTGACAGAAAATGAGAAATCAAGATCAAATGGTTCTCTAGAAAATGGAAAACCAAAATAAATTGGTCTACTGGAAAAAGGCAAAGCCGAAGCCAACTTTTGTCCCTGAAATGGTCTCCTTTTTCAATTCCAAAGGCACATGATAATGGCAATTTCAAAGGCATGTGATAATGGTGGCATTATATTGTTATTGATCATTGTAGAAGGTTTAGAACTACTTTGTTGAATTCAGCAATACTATAATTAAAAATAAAAAATAAAAATAATCTTTCTTTTCATTTTTTTTTCTATTATTTTATTAAATAATCTGTTTAGTGTTATTTGTTTCAAAACTACTTTGTTGAATTCGGCAATACCATAATTAAAAATAATAGTTTAATCCATCTCTTTATATATATATATATATTTTTATTTATTTTATTAAATAATTGATTTAATGTTATTTGTTTCCAATGTTATTGATTAAACATTTTGGGATTTATAGTTTCATATTTATCTACATAGATTTTGGGATTTGTAGCTTTGTATTTATTTATATATACGTACAATTTAGTCTCTCGTTTAAAAAGAATGCAAAATATTAAAACACGTCATCCATATTTTATAATTTTAATAAGGTTTAAAATATATTTGTATGAAAAATAAAACTTAATTCAATAGCATATTTCAATAGAATTGGTTGTTATTGAGTTTTAAAAAAATCAAATTTTTGGCTACATGTTTAAAAAAAAATATTTTAATAAGTGAGGGATATATATTATTATAGATTTTATTACGTCCAGAAGCTTTTTACAGTCCAGTATGGGGGAGATTTTGTAAAGTTATGTAACGCTCATCATATAACATTCTTGCTATCAATGTAGGCCATAAAAGATAAAAAAAATAATTATCCTCCAAAATAAATGTTTTCCACAAAAACAACCTAATATGGGGGAGATGTTGTAATGTTCCTACCTAGCAAAACAATAAAAAATAAAATATTTAATTATGTGTAGTAAAAATGTCGGTCAAAAATAGTATTAAATATTAATAATAAAATATTATATGTCGAGCTTAAATAAAAAGATGTGTCTTTTGGTCCAAATCGCACCAAAGCTGATAGGGCCTAGGATTTGGATCTATTTTGGCTAATATTCCATTGACATCATAACTAGACCATCCTCTATGTTGTAGTTCCCTTCATAGTTCCCTGCATAAAGTTTAACTAACATAATAATTAACTAACATTATAGTTAACTAACATACTTTTATTCACTGGTATTATTGTCGGAATGCTATTGTTTCATAATGAGATACCATTATGTCTTGCTAGGTTTCATGTTCATAAATAACATTGAGGATTACTAGTTCTCCATTGACTAGAGATACCATAAGGTCATTATGTTTATTTACATATTTATTTATATAGAAGAATAAATGGAATTAATGGATCTAAGCTTGGTCTTCAATGGTAAAGAGAATTTCAAAGTTTGGATATATTTCTCTAACTATTTTTTAAAGATTTATTTTGTTGAAAATTCTAATAAAATCTATGCCATTTTTTATGCATTATGCTATTCAAGTCATAGCATTTAACCTCATCTTGCAAAATGAGTATGTTAATTATTTTTTTTGTTTATATCAATCGTTGTTTATTTAAAGATCAATTAGTGTTTTATGGGATGTGCTCGGTACTAGCATGGATCCAAATCTTAGGCTCTATCAAGCGCCAAGAGGGATCAAATCTTGGGAGGTGCAAACCTCTTCTTAAGTATTGCACTTAACTATTAGCTTTGGTGTGATTCAGACCAAAAGGCACATCTTTTTCTTAAGGTCAACATATAATATTTTTATTATTAAAATTTAATACTATTTATGTTCGACATATAATAATTTTTATTATTTTTTTATTTTGTTAGGAAAGAAGATTACTATGACCTCCTAAACCATGTACAATAAAACCATGGGTTGTTTTGTGCACCAACGACATTTTTTTTTGTAGATAATTCAATTTTTTATTTTTTGTTATTTTGTTAAGTAGGAACATTACAACATCTCCCCCATATTGTGTTGTTTTTTTTACTGACTTTTTTTTGCTGATAATCAAATTTTTTATTTTTTATTGTTTTGTTAGGTAGGAACATTACAACATCTCCCACATATTAGGTTGTTGTTGTGGCCGAAATTTATTTTGGAGGACAATTAAAATTTTATTTTTTATGGACGACATTTACAAGAGGAATGTTACATAAAGTTGCAAGATCTCTCCCATACTGGGCTGTAGAGCGCCTCTCCACGCAATAAGTCTCCTAAAAGTAAGATGTTGATGTGTGATTTCTTTTTCGTAAACATGTATCAACTTCATATAAGAATGCTTATATTATCATAGACACTTTGTTAATGATAATACATGAGGTTCTTGAAAAAATTTCGTTAATTATATATCATGTTTTTCATGTCTCTAAGACAAATAGTTCGATTTGTTAAAAGAGATATAAAATGTAGAGTATAATCTAACACCTCTTGTATTGAATGTTTCTTTTCATTTATAAACAATTATAGTCATAGATCATTTCCACATTGTAGAAACACACTAGTGCCTATAATATTTCTTTAGTGGTGAATAGTTTTGCAGTTCCTTTCCTTCAATTAGAAATAAGTGCATTGGTTTGTTAAGATTACATTGTGTTAGGATTGCATTTTTGTCTAAACTCAATATATATTTCAATATTCCTTATTGTTCTTAAGATAATTTTCTTCTAATATTAAAAATTATATACAGCCTAATATATGTTGTTGTTAGTTCTTGCCGTAGGAAGAGACTATTGTTTTCAATTTTTTCAATTAATTTTATACAAGTATATTTAATATTTCAACACTTCTAAATTGCAAGTAAAGTTTTTGTTTTATTTTTTATTTTTTTCTATTTAAATTAATTTCCACTTGGATTTATTTGAACTTTGATTGGTGCTATACTATAAAAAAATAAGAATATAAAAATTCATAAAAAAAATAATAAAGTTTCTATTTTTATTAATGCAAGGAAACTTAGATTGGGATGAGGAAAGCTTTCCAGCTTTTTTTATTTTATTCTTTTTTTAACTTATTGTATGTCAATAGCACTTGCCAATTTTTGTTTTATTCTCTTCCAAGATTGGAAACATTGATTTTTTTTTTTTTTTTTCATTTTATTAATTTTATGAAAGTACATTTAATATCTTAACATTTCTCAAGTGTAACAAAAGTTTTAGTTTATTTATTTTGATTTCTATAAATTTCTTTCAAACTTGATTGGTCACATACCATGAAAATGAGACTTTAAACTTTGAATAAAAATTAAAATAAAAATGTTTATTATCATTCACACATAGAAATTTTATTATAAAAAATAAAGTTGAATAGTTTTTTCCTATTGTTTTGGATTTTTTCAATTAATTTTATACAAGTACATTTAATAGTTCAACACTTTTAAAGTGCAAGTAAAGTTTTTGTTTTATTTTTTAATTTTTTCTATTTGATAATTCACTTGTGGGCAATGCATTTTGGATGATTTGCTGGTGGGCACCAACAAGCACAAGTACATCACCACACTTTGGAGGGCCGACATTTGGTGCAATGGCATTGACTGTTCCAAAGATTTTTCCCTTTCCAGGTTTTGCAATGGTAGAATTGTTCCAGATTACCTCTGTATGGACCATATATTCCTTCCATTCTTTCGAGTTTGTTCAATTTGAAACATGTACATAACAATAACTTTCAATTTATTTGTGTGATTTTTGAGCTAAAAATGCATCTTATGTTTCTTCCAATTTTTCATTTCAGTTTTTTAAGGTAGAGACTTTGTTGTTGGCAGCCCTTGTTTTATGATGTTGTAAGGCCCATTATCATTTACTCTTATGTTTCTTGTACTTCAAAAATGTTTCAAATCACTATGAAAGTCATATTTCTCAACTTTGATTTAAATACAAATGTTTAATAATTTTTTTTATTTGATTAAATATATTTATAATGAATAATTATTACTCTTTAATTTAATTTAAATTTCATTTATCGCATCCTCAAATTCATATGTTCATTATATTTTATGATCTCCATTACTAAAGTGTAAGCATGCTTCCATGTAGAGCATTGTTGCTTGAAAATGTTTTCATCTATTTAATATGGAAATGTTATAACATCAATTTTCATTATATTTTATGATTTCTATTACTAAAAGTGTACGCATGCTCCCATGTAGAGCATTGTTGGTTGAAAATGTTTTCTATCATATTAAATGGAAATGTTATAACATCATTTTTTTCTTTTGGGCTTATGCTGGTTGTACTTCATATATCTAAGGCTTTATGTTTGTTATACTTCACATATCTAATAACATAGGTCTTGTTTTTTTATTATTTATGTATTTTTTTTTTATAATTTGATTCAAATTTTTTTAAGTATATATTCGTTGAACGGCAATGTAGTAATCAATGATTAAAAAATACATTATACCCTAAAAATCATTTAGCTCCTATCAACATAATTTTTTTAAAGTATAAATACACATTATTCTTTAGGAAAAGTGTTTATGAATATATAATTTCTTGAAAGTGGTAGAGATACATGTTTAGTGGTAGAGATAGGGTAATGTCCACAACTTGTTGTGCAAAAATTTGTTACATATTTACTAGAACCTTCCCAATTCTACTAACCATTTTCATGATATCGACATTCAATTTTTCATGATATTCTCGTACACATTTAAATGTTAATTCAATTATTTCATTGAATATTTTCATGTTGGAGCTACATTTAAAATTCAATTATTTCATTGAATATTTTCATGTCGGAGCCACAATATGTTGTTACTGCATGAGTAAATTATAAATTTATAGTTTATATTTACGTTTTATATTTTTTTTGGAATATATTGTGCAAAAATATTCATTCGTATGACTGATGGCCTTTTACAAAAGATCCTATTTTTTTATTTCTACATTATATTGCATGGATGTACTCCTCATGTGTTAAATCTAAATTGCTTACAAAGCTATCAAATGTATACATCTTTCAATATTCTGAATTTTCTATTGTTTCAAATATTGATTTCGCATTTTCATTTGTTTTGATGTTTTTGTTTTCTATCGAAGGTTTAAGTATTCTTGTTGTCTTCGTTGAGGGTTATTGAAAATTGAATATCCAATACTATTGTGTATGTACCTTTTTTTTTTATAATTGTTATGGACTCATAAGACAAGTATTTGTTGATCAAGTTTTTAAATTCTGTCTTTAATTTTTCCATAGATTGGTGCATCTTTAATCCATATTAATCCTTGTTGATATTAGCTTCCTCGAATTTGAAACTAAGTGACAACAATAATCTTGGATATTTCCATATTACTTATCATAATAACATATTAAATGTCATAGAGAAGATATTATATTTCCATAGTATTGTACATAACTTACACAGTCATCCCTAATCAATGATTCAATTTCATTATTTTTTATTTCATTTTCTATGATTCTTTTTGTCTGATTTATAATTCATTAATTTGGAACTTAGTGACAACCATAATCTTGGATATTTCCATATTATTTATCATAATGACATTTTAAACGTCATAGAGAAGATACTATATTTCCATAGTATTGTACATCAGTTACAAAGTCATCCCTAATCAATGTTTCAATTTCATTATTTTGTATTTCATTTTCTATGATTCTTTTTGTTTGATTTCTAATTTATTTTAATGTATTAACCAATGGTTTCCAATGAGTTTTTACACTATTAAAATAAATGAAGAATGATGGTGTCACTAGTTGTCCTACCATTCCATATATATATTTTTATGTATACGTTGTTGTTAGTATGTTATTGTACAAACTACATCAATATCTATGTATCTAGTTTCTGGTTTCAAAATGTCATTCAAGTTTGGATTTGACTTAACATATTTTGCTATTAGATTACATCATGGATTTGTCAAAACCCCAAAATTTTTGAAAAAATTAAAATTTTTAAATTTGCATATCGTTAACATAAATGCAGTTAACTAATCATTTAATTAGTTATAAATTACCAGATTCCTTATCTGGAATTATCTGTTGGTTATGTTTAGCCGTAGAACAGTTCTTTTTAGTTTGCTGACTTTGTTTTCTTTTCATCCACAAGGTGAGACTGTCATGCAAAACTGGGCTTACTTAGATTTCAAGCTAATGCAGAAAGTTTCATGTTCTTACAGACTACAGGTAAGAGTTTTTGGTGCTGGTGATCGCAATTCTAAAGCATTTAATATGAGTTTGTTGCAAAAAGAAAAACTCCAGTAAGAATATAAATGATTAAACTAAATTTCCAATGCTTATTGAGGTACATTTAATAACTGGCCTTCTTTCTAATAGAAGTAGTTTATGGTTCTTGTTAATTTCAAAACTATTTTGTATTATAGTTGTAATGTATGAAAACGTCTTACTGAATTCTTTATAATAGAGTAAGAGTAACAGAGCTATACAATCCATAGTATGATTTCACTCATATACTATTTCATTACACATTAAAAGCAAACGGATAAGGAGTTTATCTATTAATGTCTCCAGTTTCGAACCAAAATTTTAAAAGAGTTTACTGTTGATTTTTATGAGAACTATATCAATGTTGTTGCATAGAGTTTTTCATTCTCTCTTCAAATGTTTCAAGCATAACTGAAACTTCTCTTTAATAATATACATATATTTTACTGAACAGGTTTTATCCTATTCCTTTTATGTTTACTAAGGGACAAGCCCTTAAGGGACTTTAATTCGTAAAAGAATGCATCTCTAAACAGCCTATCTATTTTATCCTAGTAAAACTTCTAGATAAGAGAAATTGGGGCTTACCTTGCCAAGTCATCAATTGAAGTAAAGATTATTACCTTTAGCATAAACTGTCTCTACATAAGAGTCACTACTTTCTTTTTGTACCTTTCACCCAAAGTTACTATTTTAACTTGAGGAAAAGTCATGGAGGTTATTTAAGAATAATAGGACCAATGTCATAGTTTCTACAACCAAGTTGATTGAACTTAATATTTTATCACGCATATGACAAGGTATAAGGTGAAACCAAGGAGCCTAAGAATTTATCATAGTCAAAATCAAATTATACTTAGTGGTTAATTTTAAGGTTCTACAAACTTATAGAAGAAAATCCTCCTTTTCAAACGTTTATAAATTATGGAGAATATTAATTCTCTAGCAAGAAAAATTATAATGATAACCCTATCATAACAATAGAGGGCTAAAACTTGTTGAGTTAAATACTCGAATAAGTATTATTATCACTTAAACATAGGTATTATATTTTCCTTCCACAACAATTTACAAAACTTATTTTATTTAACACTGTGATTGCTGAATGACAAAATAGTCATTCACTTGGATGGTGAGGTCATGAACAAGATCATGAATTTACAAGTTTATGAATTTACTCTAAAGAACACTCTTATAAACCTTTCACTCATACACTCCAAGCTTGTAAATAAGGTTATGTTATGTACTTATCACCCTTGATAGAGTATAATCTCCAATCAATGGTTTAATATATGAAATAACATGATAAAAGTTAGAAGTCTTTGTACTAACTATGCCCACAATGAACATAGAATTATAACATAATTTGCAAACATATATATGATGGTATATCATAATGTAATCAATGTATTGTTTAAATTTTACACCGTTGATGAGTTATAATGCAAGGCTTATGTATATAATAACGTGTTCCTTGTTATCATAATGCAATAATAGGTTGACCTCGACTGATGGCTAAAGTTGAACCTTTTAACTCAGCCCAATGATTGATGATATCTTCCTCGTGCTTGCTCTTGGATGACTATGGGAATTTACCCACTGTGTGCAAATTATTTAAAGTGAGACGTGGCATCATCGTGACCATGTGCTGCTTGGTTAAAAAGCATTCTCCATCAAACCCTATTCTCATTGTTTCACTTGTGAAGTTCGGCCTCCTGCCGCTCTGCAATGGGGCTGGTGCACCCTAGCTACGCCGCTCCACTGCACTAGCATTTCCTGGCTTGTTACCTTCCTACGGCTTGTTTTGTCACACTTTTGCAGTGCTGTTTCTTGTGTTGCTATTGTCCATATGTCAACTGTCCTTCCTCCAGTATTTTCAGTCTACTAACCCTACCCAAGTCTTTAACTGTGTACCATTCCTCCTTCAGTGAAAGCTGTGGTTTGTGCTTCCGAAATAGTGATGATTTGTTTACTGTGATGTTAATATTTTCCTCCCTACCTGTAGTAGGGTTACCTTGTCGCGCTGGTGGATGTGTTACTATTGTTGGCGGTCGTACCTCTGTAAAAACATATCAGGTAAAACAATATTGCAAATTCTTTTCCCTTTTTACTATTTATTCTTAACACCATACTTTTTATCTAACTTATGAATTTTATATTATCATTCCTTTATGATTGCAGGTCTCGGTCTTCCTTCTGCGTTGTTTTTGAAGCAAGGATTTGAGCAGCAGCTGCAAGTCTTGGTAAGCTTGGTTACACAATGGCTATTTCTCCTTGTGGGGTTCCTTTGGAACTTTCGAGGGTCGGCACAAGAGGCCCAAAAACCTTATGTCTTCGGTTTGTCTTGTTAATCTGTTTGTTAGTTAGATTAGAGGAAGAAACCCCTACACTGTGCGAGGGTGCTCCAGCTTAGGCCGAGGTTGGATATATTAGTTCCTTTTTTTTTGTTAAGGGCTATGTAAAACACTAGGCTAGAAGCCTGACTTTGAAAGAGGTTACGACCTCGACTTCTTATCTTTACTGTAATTTTTAATTGTACAGGGTTTTTCACCCAAAGTCTATACTATAAGATATTATTACTATTTTTCTTTTCTGTAAATCTTAGTTTGTATTACAACATTTACTTTTAATTCACAAACGGTTTAAATATAACAAATAAATAGGCTTATGACAGCCTTATTTTGTTGATTTATAAAACGACTGTAAATAAAATATTGTCTTGACTCCACAGTTGTTGTTTTACTTGCATAAATTGGATTTATAGGGTTAAACCCTAATTTGACAGTATGAGAAAAAGTGTACAGTCTCTTCTTCTAAGAATATTTATTGTTTTGTAAAACTCTTTTGTAACTGTGGGGTTATTAATTAAGTATTACCATATTTGTTAAGCGTTAATATAGATAGATTATACCCTTGAATGATATAGGGTCTTATATTTTGTTTTATTTTAGTTTAACAATGATAATACTCCTATATTGTATGTAATAGAAATTTATTGTTATTAATACAATAAAGATATTATCTCTCCTCACGGTACCAATGCTTCCATAGTCAATATTTAGTTATTTTATAGCATTCTTATATCTATTCCTTGTGCCAATTATGCTAAATACTTAATAAAGTTCTGTTAATGTATAGTTTGTCTATTTGGTTATGATACCTGTATATTTATATTAAAAATCAAATAATACTACTTAGGATCTATCTTGTATAAATATATATAGAGTAACATTAATTTACAATGTACAAAAGAAACATAATAACAGCTCTAAATAATGTTCGAGATTGGTCTCATAAGAAGAAAGGGAAATAATGAAAAAGATTGCATCACTAACCTTTACATAAAATCTAACACAGTTGGGTTAACTGTAGAATTAAAACAATATTTAATTACTCCTACTTTTAGTTCTGTTCTTAAAAATATAGTACTTAAATTATTTTAAACTAGAAGAAAGAAGCTGTAAGGTTAAAACAGCAGATAAATCTAATCTAACCCTACGCCAGTGCGACAATTAAACTCTTCCATTTGTTTATATAAATAAACTACTGAAAGGAAATACTGTACAAAGAAATAGTTTTATCTTGAACCTATGCTAGTGTCAGTAAAATATCTCTTCTGATAAAGGAATAAGAAACAATCTAATATTCTTCAATCTCATCATACCATCTTATTTATAATTTTACCCATGTGCTGGAGTACGGTCTGGTAAACCCAGATGTGGAAAAACACAGTGGGTTTTTATTTTTTTCATCAACAGATTCTATTACTGATAAAATAAAACACTTACATCACGAAACCATCTAAATATTTATATCAATAACTACTAACATAACATCCAACCATTCACAGTTACTAAAACAAAGACAGTTAGGTGACAAAAATTGCTTAAGCTTTGGACAACAACAGTAATGGGAGGCCATTCCTCCCTACCAACTCCTGGAGAGCGCTCAAACAATGACTCCTCAGGACCCCCGAGCTTACTCTGGTCTCCCTGGTTGGAACTAGGTGCAGCAATAGTCAAATACCAGTCTTCAAACTCAGTATTAATCTAGAACTTATCAGTAAGTTCTCCCAGCTAACAAGCTGTAATAAACCAAGTTACTGTCGGGCGAAATTGATGTCGTTTTAATTCCGTTGCAGTAATTGCCCAACTATTTATTTACTTATCAATCCGGGGTACGTAAACTGACGAAGCACGTGCACTGTTTGTGCAGGACTGAAGTAGATCTAATCTAACTTAATCTAATTTGCTGAAATCAAATTAATCTAGGAAAGCATTGAACACTAACTAGGAAAGCATTGAAACACTAACTAGGAAAGCATTGAAATTGTGTAAGAGAAATACAACATGTGAAGAGTTACAACAATGACATAAGTGACCTCACATCCACAAATCAATAATCAAATGACAACCATGAAAATATAACAATGAAATCTTGAATCACATTAAGAATCTCAATCAAGACTAATCTAACAAGTACAAAATCCAATCCAATGCACTTCCATTACAACCCTCCTACAAGCTTAATCTAACTTAATTACAACCTCCTTACAACTTTAATTACAACCTAATTACAGCTTAATGGAATGGAGAGGGAACACTCTCCTTTATACATGAGAGGCCTTAAGAAAAAGATAAGAACAGATCCACTATTCTCTCAACTACTCTCAACCACTTTCCTCTTATTACAAGATATGGTTCCTTCAAATCCTCATAAATCCTAGATAAGATATGCCAACCAAATCTTCCATGATCTTCTCCTTAAGAATAGGCTTGAATACTATCTCCTTTGGAATGGTGTAAGATATATTCGAGAAGTCTCTTTGGATTAATCATTTACATATTCCTACACATTACAAAGCTCACACATAATTGAGATATATATGTGAAAAACATGTATATTTTCTAATATTTAATCATAAATTCACTTATAATACTAAAATGAATAAAGTGGAAAATAATAATGTAAAACCAACATATATGTATGGAAATGGTATGATAAAAGGTTAATGGGATGATGGAATATAAGGAATAGGGAAGATAAAGTGGATGAAAAAGGGACATTTTTGAGTCCTGACAGTTACTGCAGCATTCCTCTCAGAACAACTTCCTTACTGTTTTTCCCTTTTTCCCCAATGAATTTTTCGAATATCATTCACCTGAATGATTTCTCTCTGGAAAATATCTGAGCAACCTCAGCTCTAATTATTGCGTACTTTTAAAAGATTTCCTAGGTCTTTTTGGGTTAGTTGTCATTTAATGATCCACATGCTCTGATCCCACTTTCTTGGGGGATCATGACCCCAAATATAGGGAAGTTGCCACCTCCAACATAGGAAGTGTTTGAGGATGCTGCCACTTGTCTTTTGCCCTCCACCTAGTTCCATCCACCAGTTTGACCAGTAACCTCTTATTAACAGCTCTCCCAATGTTGTTGTCTCCACTTTTTATTTATTAATAATAAAATATTCAAAATTACATTCCACTTCTTTTGACTCTGCTGAGTCATCAGTTCCTACTTTACATTAAATTTAACATAATGTATTAGGAATATAATTAAAAAAATTTACATTATTTTACAAATTTGTGGTATGTGACATACACACCCCCTTAAAATGTAACATCGTCCTTGATGTTACTTATTCTTCATCCTCTGCAACCTCCTGGAAAAAATTTGGGTATGCCTCCCGCATCTTACTTTCCATTTCCCAGGTAGCTTCTTCAAGACTAAGGTGCCTCCATTGCACCTTCACCTGTCCAATTGTGCGGTTCCATAGAGTAATTTCCCTCCTCCTGAGGATACAGTTCAGTTCCACAAGAACTTATCCTTCTGGTTCCACTTGTACAACATTCCAATCAATCACATGAGTAGCATCATGAACATACTTTTTTCAGAACAGAAATATAAAAAACATTATGCACTTTCAAGTTATGTGGTAACGCTAGCTGATATGCAACTTGACCAATTCTGGATAGAATTTCAAATGGACCACAATAACATGGTGCTAGATTTGCACAAATCCCTAGTCTTAGAGAGGTTTTCTTTAGTCTTACCTTTATAAACATGTGCTCACCCACCTGAAACTCTTTGGGAGTTCTTTTCGAATCTTCTTGGCTCTTTTACCGATCATGTGCCACCTTCAAATTTTCCTGCACTTGTTTCACAATCTGTTCCATTTCCTTCAATAATTCTAGTCCTAACACTAATCTATCTACTCGATTATTCCAGGAGATAGGAGTGTTGCATTTACGCCCATACAAAATTTCAAATGGACTGAACTTAGTGGATGACTGATAGTTGTTATTATATGCAAAATCTGCTAAATGCAAGTAGTCTTCCCACTTACCTGGCTGATCTTTAACATACATCCTTAACAAATCTTCCAGCACCTGATTCACTCTTTATGTCTATCCATCTATTTGAGGATGGAAGGAGGTGCTGAAATTCAGTGTTGTGTTTAATCCCTTAAACAAGTATTTCTAGAAATTCCCTTGTGAATTTAGGATCCCTGTCTGAAATGATAACCTTCGGTACAACATGTAACCAAAAAATCTGCTTTAAGAATATGTCAGCTATGTTTGCAGCCTTGTAAGTAGTTTTAACAGGAATGAAATGTTCTGCTTTACTTAATTATCTAACACCACCATAATTGAGTCATTTTGATTCCGATTTCTGGGCAATCCAGTAATAAAATCTAAGCTAATTATCTCCCATTTCCAACTAGGAATAGGCAATGGTTGCAATAAACCAGCTAGATGTTGGTGTTCGGTTTTCACTTGTTGACAGTCCAAACATCTAGCTATGTATTCAGCTACTTCATATTTCATATTAGGCTAGAAATATTCTTTCCTTAACATGGTTACAGTCTTTTGGTAACCTGGATGTCCTGAGTAAGGTGTTTTATGAACTTTGTCCAGAATCAACAACTTGACCTTAGGCACATTAGGCACATATAGTTTGTCCTTAAACAATAAAAATCTATCTTTATTTAGACTGTAACATTTTATTAAGCTTTCTGTAGGTTCTTCTTTAGCTGTAACTTGTAATTTTTGATAAATTTCATCATCTTTTACCCCTTCTGTAAGATGTTCATTTAAATCAAAAGCATAAGTGCTGATTGCTGCTGTAAAGTTCAGCTTTGCATTTCTGCTCAAAGCATCATCCACCTTATTTTCTTTTCCTTTTATGTGTTGGATTTCAAAATCATATTCACTCAAGAAGGCTAACCACCTTGCTTGTCTTGCATTTAAGTTGGGATGATCTAAAAGGTATTTCAGTCCTTTATTATCAGTCATTAAGATAAAAATTTTGCCTATTAAATGATGTCGCCACATTTTTAAGGCATGTATAATAGCAGCAAGTTCTAAGTCATAAGTTGCATAATTCTTTTCATGGATCTTTAACTTTCTGGATTCATAGGCAATGACATGCCCGTCTTGAGTCAGCACACCACCTAAACCATCATTGCAGGCATCTATGCATACCATGAAATCCTTATTAGGATCTGCTATTCTTAGAATAGGTGCACTTGTTAATAATATTTTTAATTTCTTAAAACTTTCTTCACACTTTAAGTTCCAATCAAATTTCTTGCCTTTCTTTTTCAAAGAAGTGATCAAATTAACTATTTTTGAAAAACCTTCAATGAATCTCCGGTAATAACCGGTAATTCCCATGAATGACCTAACATCTGTTACGTCTTTTGGAACTGGCCAATCTTTGATTGCCCAAATCTTTTCAGGATCGACTGAAATCCCTTCATTAGTCACTACGTGACCTAAGTACTGGATTTCATCCTTAAAGAAGTCACACTTGCTAAACTTCGTGAAGAGCTGTTACTCTCACAACTCTTGTAAAACTATCCATAGGTGTTCTTTATGTTTTGCTTCAGTTTTAGAGTAAATTAAGATGTCATCAATAAACACAACAACAAATTTATCTAATTATTTATGCATTATATTATTCATTTGGCACATAAAGACAGCTGGGGCATTGGTAAGCCCAAATGGCATTACGACAAATTCGTAATGTCCATACCTTGTTCTAAAGGATGTCTTGAAGATGTCCTCATTTTTAATTCTTACCTGATGATATCCTGATCTCAGGTATATCTTTGAGAACACCATAGCTCCACGTAGCTGATCAAACAGATCATCTATGCGGGGCAACGGATATCTATTTTTAATAGTCGTCTTATTTAGTTGACGGTAATCTATGCATAGTCGCATAGTTCCGTCTTTCTTTTTGACAAAGATGACCGGTGCTCCCCAAGGGGACACGCTAGGTCAAATGTACTTATTATCTATTAATTCTTTTAACTGTGATTTTAGCTCATTAAGTTCTAAAATATTCATACGATATGGAGCTTTTGAGCTAGGTACAACACCTGGAACCAGCTCAATAGTGAAATCCAGTTCCCTCCCAGGAGGTAATCCTGGAATTTCTTATGGAAAAACATTATTAAATTTGTTTAAAACAAGAATCTCCTCTATTTTAACTTATCTATTTCAGACTTACTTGCCTCATCTGTAATAGTTACAACATAGGCTTTACACCCTTTTCTAACTGCTCTTTTAAGTTGTAAAGAGGAAATATTCCTAATTACAGTTTTCCTGGGAATACCCTTCACCTTTACTAGTTGTTCATTATTATTTATGCATGTAAAGGGTTTATCATAACAATTTAAAACTACCTTATGCTTCTCTAGCCAATCCATACCAATCAATAAATCATATGAGCCAAGTGGCAAAAAATTAAGCTTAACTGTAGTTTTAAAATCATCCATAGTTAAATCACATTCTTTCACATAAGAGGTTACTTTCCTTTTTTCCCCAGTGGCTAATTGAACTAACCAGGAACTATCAAAATTTTCAACAGACAATTTACACTTTTCCACTATCTGAGGTGCAATGTAACTAAGACTAGCTCCTGGATCAATTAAAATGATTATAGGGGTTTGGTTAACCATAGCTTCCACTTCCACCATGGAAGTCTGATAGTCAGCTTGGTGGTTCTCCAATGCTACATTTATTCTGGGCATAGTCCTTGCAAGTTCTCCAACAGTCATTTCATCCTGCACAGTGTGAATATTGTTGTTTGACTTTTTCTGATTTGGGCAGACCGAGGCATAGTGCGGGCCATTACATTCCCAGCACTTAACAGGCTCCTTTCGTTCAAAACTCTTAGTGAAATTCCCATGATTATTTGCATCTTCCTTGTCTTTAAATTTACTGGAATTATTAGAATTATTAGAAGCACCATTTCTATTTCCCTGGAAATTCTTACTGTTAGAATAATTTATGTTCTTATTATTCTTGAAATTCTTCTGGGGTACAAATTCCTTTTTCTTGAAATCAGGCTGACTGTTGTTTTTCTTAGCCTTCCAGTTGGCTATGCCTTCTTTCTTCTTGTTCTGTTCAAAATAGAAATTAGCCTTCTGCATGGCTTCCTCCAGAGTCTTCAGGTTATCATACTCAATTCTGTCTTTGATGTGATATGGCAGACAGCTAAGAAACTGCTGCACTTTAGGTTTCTCATCAACTAAATAAGGTACATACCTCAACAAGCTTAAGAATTTACTGTTTAAATCCTTCATAGTCATGGATCCTAACTTCAATTCATAAAATTCTTTAGTTATTTCTTCATAATATTGTTCGGACATAAATTTATTCTTGAAGTATCTTTTAAAGGTACTCCAATTAACTTCTTTTTCTTTGATCCCCTTGACTCTTTTCAGATCTTGCCACCATATGTCTGCTTTTCCAGAGAGATTATAGATTGTCATTCTTGCCTTCAACTGATTTGAATAGTTGTATATTTGAAAATACTTCCTCATCCCGGATAACCAGGACTCTGCTTCCTCCCCTTTTTCAGTCTCTCTGTTGAAAGTTGGGGGCTTTATTTTTTTAAACTCCCCGGAAGTCTCTTCATATGGTCTATACTTTTTCTTTCTGTCATACAACTCAGCCTCACTACTATCACTAGTAGTGTAATAGATTTGTTGTTCCTTGAACCCTTCAGAGGATGAACTGCTTTTAGCTTTTGCTAGCTTCATCTTTTTAGATCCTTTCTGATGGCTAGCTTCCTCAGATTGGGATCTTTTGCTCCTCCTTTCAGTTTGAAATTTTTCCATCAAAATTTGGTTCAACTCTTCTTGAGTCTTCAAAATCCTCTCATTGTCCTTCTTGATTGATTCCATTTCAATCTTAAAATCCTTTATAGTCTGCATCAACTTTGAAGAGTGAGCAGTTACCTCTTCTAACATAGGTTCTCTAGACAATTGTCTTGCCTCTGTGTTTGGAGACTCCTCCTGAGCATATTCTCCTAGCTTCTCCATACCTTCCTGTTAAATTCAGAAAAAGAAATTTTATGTTCTTTACATAAAACAAAATATAGGTTCGTACATTATTTTACTATTCTATGGAAACTAGTTGGGCTGCATCAAGGCCTAGTATTTGAACCATGCTTTGATACCACATGTCAAAACCCCAAAATTTCTGAAAAATTTAAAATTTTTAAATTTGCATATCGTTACCATAAATGCAGTTAACTAATCATTTAATTAGTTATAAATTACTAGATTCCTTATCTGAAATTATCTGTTGGTTATGTTTAGCAGTAGAACAGTTCTTTTTAGTTTGCTAACTTTGTTTTCTTTTCGTCCACAAGGTGAGACTGTCATGCAAAACTGGGCTTACTTAGCTTTCAAGCTAATGCAGAAAGTTTCATGTTCTTACAGACTACAGGTAAGAGGTTTTGGTGCTGTTGATCGCAATTCTAAAGAATTTTATATGAGTTTGTTGCAAAAAGAAAAACTTTAGTAAGAAGATAAATGCTTAAACTATTTCCAATGCTTATTGAGATACATTTAATAACTGGCCTTCTTTCTAATAGAAGTAGTTTATGGTTCTTGTTAATTTCAGAACTATTTTGTATTATAGTTGTAATGTATGAAAATGTCTTACTGAATTCTTTATAATAGAGTAAGAGTAATAGAGCTATACAATCCATAGTATGATTTCACTCGTATACTATTTCATTACACATTAAAAGTAAACCGATAAGGAGTTTATGTATTAATGTCTCCAGTTTCGAACCAAAAGTTTAAAAGAGTTTACTGTTGATTTTTACGAGAACTATATCAATGTTGATGCATAGAGTTTTTCATTCGCTCTTCAAATGTTTCAAGCATAACTAAAACTTCTCTTTAATAATATACATATATTTTACTGAACAGGTTTTATCCTATTCCTTTTATGTTTACAAAGGGACAAGCCCTTAAAGGACTTTAATTCGTAAAAGAATGCATCTCTAAACAACCTAGCTATTTTATCCTGGTAAAACTTCTAGATAAGAGAAATTGTGGCTTACCTTGCCAAGTCATCAATTGAAGTAAAGATTATTACCTTTAGCATAAACTATTTCTACATAAGAGTCACTACTTTCTTTTTGTACCTTTCACCCAAAGTTACTATTTTAACCTGAGGAAAAGCCATGGAGGTTATTTAAGAATAATAGGACCAATGTCATAGTTTTTACAACCAAGTTGATTGAAATTAATATTTTATCACGCATATGACAATGTATAAGGTGGAACCAAGGAGCCTAAGAATTTATCATAGCCAAAATCAAATTATACTTAGTCGTTAATTTTAAGGTTCTACAAACTTATAGAAGAAAATCCTCCTTTTCAAACGTTTATAAATTATGGAGAATATTAATTCTCTAGCATTAAAAATTATAATGATAACCCTATCATAACAATAGAGTGTTAAAACTTGTTGAGTTAAATACTTGAATAAGTATTATTATCACTTAAACATAGGTATTATATTTTCCTTCCACAACAATTTACAAAACTTATTTTATTTAAGACTGTGATTGCTGAATGACAAAATAGTCATTCACTTGGATGGTGAGGTCATGAACAAGATCATGACTTTACAAGTTTATGAATTTACTCTAAAGAACACTCTTATAAACCTTTCACTCACACACTCCAAGCTTGTAAATAAGGTTATGTTATGTACTTATCACCCTTGATAGAGTATAATCTCCAATCAATGGTTTAATATATGAAATAACATGATAAAAGTTAGAAGTCTTTGTACTAACTATGCCCACGATGAACATAGAATTATAACATAATTTGTAAATATATATATGATGGTATATCATAATGTAATCAATGTATTGTTTAACTTTTACGCCGTTGATGAGTTATAATGCAAGGCTTATGTATATAATAACGTGTTCTTTGTTATCGTAATGCAATAATAGGTTGACCTCGGCTGATGGCTAAAGTTGAACCTTTGAACTCAGCCCAATGATTGATGATATCTTCCCGTGCTTTCTCTTGGACGACTATGGGAATTTACCCACCGTGTGAAAATTATTTAAAGTGAGATGTGGCATCACCGTGACCATGTGCTACTTGGTTAAAAAGATTTCTCCATCAAACCCTATTCTCATTGTTTTTCCCGTGAAGTTCGGCCTCCTGCCGCTCTGCAATGGGGTTGGTGCACCCTAGCTGCGCTGCTCCACTGCACTAGCATTTCCTGGCTTGTTACCTTCCTATGGCTCATTTTGTCACACTTTTGCAGTGTTGTTTCTTGTGTTTCCATTGTCCATCTGTAAACTGTCCTTCCTCCAGGATTTTCAGTCTACTAACCCTACCCAAGTCTTTAACTGTGTACCATTCATCCTTCAGTGAAAGCCATGGTTTGTGCTTCCGAAATAGTGATGAGATGTTTACTCTGATGTTAATCTTTTCCTCCCTACCTACAGTAGGGTTACCTTGTCGCACTAGTGGATGTCTTGCTATTGTTGGTGGTCGTACCTCTGTAAAAACATATCAGGTAAAAGAATACTGCAAATTCCTTTCCGTTTTTACTGTTTATTCTTAACACCATACTTTTTATCTAACTTATGAATTTTATATTATCGTTCCTTTATTATTCCAGGTCTCAGCCTTCCTTCTACGTGGTTTCTGAAGCAAGGATTTGAGCAGCAGTTGGAAGTCTTGGTAAGCCTGGTTACACCATGGCTCTTTCTCCTTGTGGGGTTCCTTTGGAACTTTTGAGGGTTGGCACAAGAGGCCCGAAACCCTTACGTCTTCGGTTTGTCTTCTTAATTTGTTTTCTAGTTAGATTAGAGGAAGAAACCCCTACGCTATGCAAGGGTGCTCCGGCTTAGGCCGAGGTTGGATATATTAGTTCCCTTTTTTTTTTTGTTAAGGGCTGTGTAAAACACTAGGCTGTAAGCCTGACTTTGAAAGAGGTTACGACCTCGACTACTTATCTTTACTGTAATTTTTAATTGTACAGGTTTTTTCACCCGAAGTCTATAATATAAGATATGATTACTGTTTTTCTTTTCTGTAAATCTTAGTTTGTATTATAGCATTTACTTTTAATTCACAAACAGTGTAAATATAACTAAGAAATAGGCTTATGACAGCCTTATTTTGTTGATTTATAAAATGGCTGTAAATAAAATATTGTATTGACTCCACGGTTGTTGTTTTACTTGCATAAATTGGATTTATAAGGTTAAACCCTAATTTGACAGTATGAGAAAAAGTGCACAGTCTCTTCTTCTAACAATATTTATTGTTTTGTAAAACTCTTTTGTAACTGTGGGGTTATTAATTAAGTATTACCATATTTGTTAAGCGTTAATATAGATTATACCCTTCAATGATATAGGGTCTTATATTTTGTTTTATTTTAATTTTACAATGATAATACTCCTATATTGTATGTAATAGAAATTTATTGTTATTAATACAATAAAGATATTATCTCTCCTAACGGTACCAATGCTTCCATAATTAGTATTTAGTTATTTTATAGCATTCTTATATCTATTCCTTGTGCCAATTATGCTAAATACTTAATAAAGTTCTGTTAATGTTTAGTTTATCTATTTGGTTATGATACGTGTATATTTATATTAAAAATCAAATAATACTACTTAGGATCTATCTTGTATAAATATATATATAATAACATTCATTTACAATGTACAAAAGAAATATAATAATAGCTCTAAATAATGTTCGAGATTGGTCTCATAAGAAGAAAGGGAAATAATGAAAAATATTGCATCACTAACCTTTACATAAAATCTAACATAGTTGGGTTAACTGTAGAATTAAAACAATATTTAATTACTCGTACTTTTAGTTATGTTCTTAAACATATAGTACTTAAATTATTTTAAACTAGAAGAAAGAAGCTGTAAGGTTAAAATAGCAGATAAATCTAATCTAACCCTACGCCAGTGCGACAATTAAACTCTTCCATTTGTTTACATAAATAAAATACTGAAAGGAAATACTGTACAAAGAAATAGTTTTATCTTGAACCTATACTACTGTCAGTAAAATATCTCTTCTGATAAAGGAATAAGAAACAATCTAATATTCTTCAATCTCATCATACCATCTTATTTATAATTTTACGCCTGTGCTGGAGTACGGTCTGGTAAACCCAGATGTGGAAAAACATAGTGGGTTTTTATTTTTTTTCATCAATAGATTCTATTACTGATAAACTAAAACACTTACATCACTAAACCATCTAAATATTTATATCAATAACTACTAACATAACATCCAACCATTCACAGTTACTAAAACAAAGACAGTTAGGTGACAGAACGTGCTTAAGCTTTGGACAACAACAGTAATGGGAGGCCATTCCTCCCTACCAACTCCTAGAGAGCGCTCAAACAATGACTCCTCATGACCCCCGATCTTACTCTGGTCTCCCTGGATGGAACTAGGTGCAGCAATAGTCATATACCAGTCTTCACTCTCATTATTAATCCAAAACTTATCCGTAAGTTCTCCCAGCTAACAAGCTGTAATAAACCAAGTTACTGCAGCATTCCTCTCAGAACAACTTCCTTATTTTTTTTCCCTTTTTCCCCAATGAATTTCCTGAATATCATTCACCTGAATGATTTCTCTCTAGAAAATATCTAAGCAACCTCAAATCTATTCATTGGGTACTTTTAAAAGATTGCTTAGGTCTTTTTGGGTTAGTTGTCATTTAATGAGCCACCTGCTCTGATCCCACTTTCTTGGGGGATCATGACCCCAAATATAGGGAAGTTGCCACCTCCAACTTATGAAGTGTTTGAGGATGCTGCCACTTGTCTTTTGTCCTCCACCTAGTTCCATCCACCAGTTTGACCAGTAACCTCTTATTAACAGCTCTCCCAATGCTGTTGTCTCCACTTTTTATTTATTTATAATAAAATATTCAGAATTACATTCCACTTCGTTTGACTCTGCTGAGTCATCGGTTCCTACTTTACATTAAATTTAACATAATGTCTTAGGAATATAATTAAAACAATTTACATTATTTTACAAATTTGGGGTATGTGACAGGATTCGACTTAACATCTTTTTCCATTAGAGTACTTCTTCTTGATTATTCTGTTCTTATTCTAATACATATAGTAACAAACACTTTATGTAGAATAAGGGCTCTTGCACAAAGTTGGTTCTACTTTTTAGTGCCACTTAAGAAATTAGAAACGCACTTCTTAAGTGCAAATCGAGAATGCATATGCGTTATTGATGGTACGTTCGGAATAAACCAAGCCCAAACACAAGGATAAGGTTCGTAAGAAAGTATCACATATGCGTTTTGTAAAAGTTAAATATCGCAAGTGCGATATATATCGCATATGCGATATTGAAAACTAAAAAAAAGAAAAGAAGAAGAGGCCGCGGGCCTCAAATATCATTTGCACAATGAAGCGTCGGGAGAGAAATAAACCGCATGGGTGAAAAAACGTAGAGGCAATTTGTGTTTCACCTTTTGGAGGTCGAGTTGGAGGTCTAGTTGGAGGTGGAGTGGCTCCAATGGCAGGTAAATTCTCTTATCCATTTCAATTATTTTTCAATTCTTTATTGTTTTTCTTAATTTTATAGTTTTTATAATTATTTAAAACAAATTTAATAAAAAAAATTGAATGAAATCAAATAATGATTAAGTAAAACAACTTGTACTTTTTTGTTAAATCTTAACAGACAAGAGAAATGAGCAAGATAATGTGGAAAACCAACCCTCTAATAACCTAGAACCTAACCCAAATATGATCCCAAACCCCAACCCAGAGGGGGAACAAGATCGAGACTCACATATTATTGTGTGTTTGACATCATTGAGGTGCCTTAGCTCATCTATTAGAAGAGGGGATCATTTGAGATAGTCTTTAGTCAATGCATTGGACACCATAGCAAACACAATTTACAATTCCCAAGGAGCTCTATACAACATTAGCTCATATTGAGAATCCAGGAGGCAATACTACTCTGATGGATTGAGTTATAAAAACATCAAAGACCTCAAGATTACAAAAGACCAATTATTTTCATTATTCTAGGACCCTAGCACCGAATGGGTTCCACCCACCAGTCGAGCACACATTTCCATAGACTGGTGCATTCAACCAATTATAAAGGCCAATTGGATGGATCATTGGTATATGGTCTTCGATGAAGACCCTCATGGGAATAGGGATATCCCATTTTATTTCCTTAGGAAGTTGTATGCAAAATTCATCCTAGGGAAACATGTTAACTATTTTGATATATTAGGCTTCCAAGCTGTTGGTCATGGGATGCCCCAAGATAGGGAAGGGGCCAGGATGAATCGTAACCGTGTGCCATGCCCTCCATGCACACCAAAACCCCCTCAACTATATCCTCCTATGGGTCCTATGATTGAGGATACACAAGAGGCATTATTTGACTTGGCAGATACATTGCTTCAGCATGGGACTGATGTCCAAGGAAATGTAGACCAAGGGGTTGGCACTTCTAAATTCGGCCCATCTACAGATCATACAGGAGATGTAGAGCATTCAGAGCATCGTGTTACTCCACACCCTTGCACATTGTGTGGAGGCATATTCTATGGACCTGCTTCAGACTTCCGGGATGATGGATTACTTTGATTTGTAAGTAAAACTCATTATTTTCATATTATATTTTCTTTCATATCACAATTTTCAATTGTTTCGCAATTTATTTCTATTTAATTATCTAACAAATTATGTGAACACATATATAGGTGGTGTCCCATGGCACACCAGAGTCGCATAGTCCACCAATCAATGTTGAGAACATTGATGCAGCTATGAATATTGCATATGGGTTTGCTTCTTCACCATTAGGGGTAAGAACTATACTTGTTAATTTGTCAACTTTATTTACATATTTATAGTAGAGATTGTAACATTCAATACATCCTAATTTTGATACAACATGTTTTATGCAGGGTGATCAGGATGAGTACAATGAATCTCAACCTATTCCCTCTCATGCAGAGGTAGATTCCCAAACACAGGTATTATTTTAAATATGCTTTTAATTATGTTTCGCTTTCTTTGGAAAAATCATTTTTCGTCCATCATGTATATGTCTTGTTTTCTTTGTATTATTTGACATTGACATATGTTACGTTATGTAGGAAACCAGTGAACCATTTGTGCTTGAAGAGAACCAATGCGAGGTTGTTGCCAACCCACCTCTTCCCCCCCACCAGGTACATGTATGTTTCGCTTTCTTTGAAAACATCATTTTTCATCCATGTAGTATATATGCCTAAGATTCTTTTTATTATCTAAATTTGACATATGTTATTTTATGCAAGCTTCTATTGAGGCATCGGTGCTTGAAGAGCACCAGATTGATGACCCACCTATCACGAGCCAGCAGGTACGTTTATGTATCGCTTTCTTTTAATTGTGATTTTAATGATTCAACAAGTACCTTTTTAATTTTTTGAAATTGTCTAATTGTATCTTTATCCTTTTGTATGTAGGAACGTGAGTTGATGAATATTTCCAAAAAGCGAGCTTATTCGCTAGTACAAGTAGAAGTCCTTTTCTCTCATTGCTAGTTAATCGATCCACTGGTTACACACCTCCTTTGACAAGGCAACAGGCAGGGATAATTTTAGGGATGAATTTTATCCCAATGGGCTATTTTTCCATGATATTCTCCCAAAAAATATTTGCCATTTTTCATTTTTTTGAAGCCTTGTTTCTCCCAATTTTGTTGGGGTAAACATTTTTCACCCTAAAAATCACCAAATTATTATATAAATGATATAAAATCCTTGAAAATTAAAATATTTTTTGAAAAATATCACCAATCATTTTAGAGTTGGTGTTTTAATAATTGGTAATATTCACTAACATTTACACACTTTTGAATAAGCATGGTTCCTTAAAATCATCCTTGGCAGCAGGTAAGTTTACGTATCGCTTTCATTGTATGTCTATGTATGGATTTCCCTGATTTGGTGCTTTCTCTTTGTATGTTTTTGTAGGTTTATGTATGGCTTTGACATATGTTACTTTATGCAGGAATCTATTGAGACACTGGTGCTTGAAGATCACCAAAGTGAGGTTGTTGTCAACCCACCTCTTCCCCCCAACCAGGTACATGTATGTTTTTCTTTCTTTGGAAACATCATTTTCCATCCATGTAGTATATATGTCTCTGATTCACTATTTTATTTGAAATTGACATATATGTTACTTTATGTAGGCTTCTAGTCATGCACCAGTGCATGAAGAGCACCAAATCGCTGACCCACCTTTCACGAGCCAGTAGGTACATTTATGTATCACTTTATTTGTACGATTGTGTATCGCTTTCTCTAATTTGGTGCTTGAAGAGACCAAAATCGGTGACCCACCTCTTCCCCCCCAATGTACATGTATATTTGTTGTCATTGGCATACATATTTTTTTATGCATCTTGATAGTGAGCAAGTGGTGCTTGAAGAGCACCCAATTAGGGTCGTTGTTAGCAAGGCACCACGAACCACCATTACTTACTCAGGTACAGTAAGTAAAAATGTTGTTTTTGTTTTGGAATTGGAAGAAATGTACATTGAATTTTTAAAGGTTGGTAAACTAACTTACAAAATTTCATTTTTCTGTAGTCCCACTGATGTGACCTATCCCTCTTGTTCAGCGATGGGGATCGCCAGTGAGCAGTCCAAAAAGGAAGGTAGAATTCTCTGAAGACATTGGTAGTGGAATTGAAAGGGGGGATAACTAGAATAAATGTATAGGGGGGATACATAGATGTAACTTTTTGTGCATATACACATCAATGTACTTTTTGATCCCCTATTTTGTATTATGGCCATGTGGCATGACAATTTTTGTAAAATTATTTCTATACATATATAATATAAATCAAGGTTCAAATTTATACATATATGGTTGACTTGATATTGGAACATAATATGGTTTACTTAATCTTGGAACATGATATATATGGTTCACCTATGTGATATAATGATATGTGTGATTCACATGTGTGCTAACTTATGAATTTCCAATACTTAAAGGAAGAATTTATGACTTATCAACTTTTTAACATTATGGCTGTCCTCAACTTTTTAACATCATAACCATACCATACACTAACTAAATTACATACACTAACAATCATAACACTAAGTCATGCATGGATGTGTAATATATACCATACCATAGCCTACAATACCCTATGATACTAACATCATACAATTCTAACATACAATAACATACCCTACAATACCGTATGATACTAACATCATACCATAAAAACATACCATACCATTGTAATATACCATACACTAACATCATAACACTAAGTCATGTATCCATGTGTAATATACCATATCATACCCTATGACACTAACATCATACCATACTAACATACAATAACATACCATAACATAACATACTAACATCATAGCATACTAACATACCATAACATTGTAATATACCATACACTAACATCATAACACTAAGTCATGCATGCATGTGTAATATATACCATATCATACCCTAGAATACCCTATGATACTAACATCATACCATACTAAGATACATCATACCCTACAATACCCTATAATACCCTACAATATTAACATCATACCCTGCAAACCCTAGTTGGTTTTCAATATGTACATACATCCATGTGTTTCTAGTTCCATCTCATTACTTGTAAAGAGGTCACTAAACCATAGTTCCATGTCATCATTTGTCAACCCTAGTGATAGCATGCAAATTGGTGTTCATGAAACCCTAGATGGTTTCCAATTTGTACATGTCCATGTGTTTCTAGTTCCCTCTCTTAAATTGTAAATTCCTCACTAAACCCTAGTTCCACCTCATTATTTGTCAACCCTAGTTTGTTTCCTATTTCAAGTTCCCTCTCTTAACTTGTAAATTGCTCACTAAACCCTAGTTCCATCTCATTATTTGTCAACCCTAGTGATAGCATGCAAATTCGTGTTCATGAAAGCCTAGTTGGTTACCGATTTGTACATGGCCATGTGTTTCTAGTTCCCTCTCTTAACTTGTAAATTTCATGAAGTAAACCCTAGTTCCATCTCATTATTTGTCAACCCTAGTGATAGCATTCAAATTGGTGTTCATGAAAGCCTAGTTGGTTTCCAATTTCTACATGTCCATGTGTTTATAGTTCCCTCTCTTAACTTGCAAATTTCTCACGAAACCCTAGTTCAATCTCATACCTTGTCAACCCTAGTTGGTGCATGCAAATTGGTGTTCATGAAAGCCTAGTTGGTGCATGCAAATTGGTGTTCATGAAAGCCTAGTTGGTGCATGCAAGTATTGGTGATCATGTGTTTCTAGTTCCCTCTCTTAACTTCCAAATTGCTCATGAAACCCTAGTTCCACCTCATACCTTGTCAACCCTGGTTGGTGCATGCAAATTGGTGTTCTTGAAAGCCTAGTAGGTTTCTGATTTGTACATGGCCATGTGTTTCTAGTTCGCTCTCTTAACTTGTAAATTGCTCACTAAACCCTAGTTCCATCTCATACCTTGTCAACCCTAGTTGGTGCATGCAAATTGGTGTTCATGAAAGCCTAGTTGGTGGATGCAAGTATTGGTGATCATGTGTTTCTAGTTCCCTCTCCTAACTTGTAAATTTCTCACTAAACCCTAGTTCCATATCATACCTTGTAAACCCTAGTTGGTGCATGTAAATTGGTGTTCATGAAAGCCTAGTTGGTGCCTGCAAGTATTGGAGATCATGCGTTTCTAGTTCCCTCTCTTAACTTGCAAATTTCTCACTAAACCCTAGTTCCATATCATACCTTGTCAACCCTAGTTGGTGCATGTAAATTAGTTTTCATAAAAGACTAGTTGGTTTCCGCTTTGTACATGGCCATGTGTTTCTAGTTCCCTCCCTTAACTTGTAAATTGCTCACTAAACCCTAGTTCCATCTCATACCTTATCAACCCTAGTTGGTGCATGCAAATTGGTGTTCATGAAAGCCTAGTTGGTGCATGCAAGTATTGGTGATCATGTGTTTCTAGTTCCCTCTCTTAACTTGTAAATTGCTCACTAAACCCTAGTTCCATCTCATACTTTGTCAACCCTAGTTGTTGCATGTAAATTGGTGTTCGCGAAGCCTAGATGGTGCATGCAAGTATTGGTGATCATGTGTTTCTAGTTCCATCTCTTAACTTGTAAATTGCTCACTAAACCCTCGCTCCATCTCATACCTTGTCAACCCTAGTTGGTGCATGCAAATTGGTGTTCATGAAAGCCTAGTTGGTTTCTGATTTGTACATGGCCATGTGTTTCTAGTTCCCTCTCTCAACTTCTAAATTGCTCACTAAACCCTAGTTTCATCTCATATCTTGTCAACCCTAGTTGGTGCATGCAAATTTGTGTTCATGAAATCCTAGTTCGTGCATGCAAGTATTGGTGATCATGTGTTTCTAGTTCCCTCTCTTAACTTGTAAATTGCTCACTAAACCCTAGTTCCATCTCATACCTTATCAACCCTATTTCATGCATGCAAATTGGTGTTCATGAAAGCATAGTTGGTGCATGCAAGTATTGGAGATCATGTGTTTCTTGTTCCCTCTCTTAACTTGTAAATTGCTCACTAAACCCTAGTTCCATCTCATACCTTTTCAACCCTAGTTGGTGCATGAAAATTGGTGTTCATGAAAGCCTAGTTGGTGCATGCAAGTATTGGTGATCATGTGTTTCTAGTTCCCTCTCTTAACTTGCAAATTGCTCACTAAACCCTAGTTCCATTTCATACCTTGTCAACCCTAGTTGGTGCATGCAAATTGGTGTTCATGAAAGCCTAGTAGGTTTCCGATTTGTACATGGCCATGTGTTTCTAGTTCCCTCTCTTAACTTGTAAATTGCTCACTAAACCCTAGTTCCATCTCATACCTTGTCAACCCTAGTTGGTGCATGCACATTGGTGTTCATGAAAGCCTAGTTGGTTGATGCAAGTATTGATGATCATGTGTTTCTAGTTCCCTCTCTTAACTTGTAAATTGCTTACTAAACCCTAGTTACATCTCGTACCTTGTAAACCCTAGTTCGTGCATGCAAATTGGTATTCATGAAAGCCTAGTTGGTGCATGCAAGTATTGGTGATCATGTGTTTCTAGTTCCCTCTCTTAACTTGTAAATTGCTCAATAAACCCTAGTTCCATCTCATAACTTGTCAACCCTAGTGATAACATGCAAAGTGGTGTTCATGAAAGCCTAGTTGGTTTCTGATTTGTACATGGAAATGTAATTAAATGTATATTAAACTAAAAACATCAAGAAATGTAAATTTCAACAACTCAAGAGCTTGTTATTTTCCAAACTCTATTTTTTGGTGTCTAAAGACACCATTCTTAGTGCCTCCGATGTGCTGTAGATGGTGTTTGTATCCTAGGCACAAGAAAGGATAGACATTAGTAACATCATAAGAAAAAAAAAGAACCCAATGAAAATTTGTAAACATGATTTATAGATAACTCACCCGAGGTTGTATGATTGTTTTATAGTGTCCAGTATCCTATGAATAATATTGTGTGTGTAAATGGTATCTCTCAATCACAGGCTTATTACATTGGGAATAAAGTAAGACTAAATAATTGAAATTGTGCTTCAAAATTCACTTTAAAGGTTAAATAATGCACCCGACAATGCACTCATACAAATAGGCCATCCGGATCATCTCTAGTGACGATGGTTTCCATCAATCTTTCATGCTCTATATGAGGTAGCAAGTATCATACATATGACCTATTTTTGTGACCAAGTGTATGCATCTTGATGTTTATACCACCTACTAGGTTGGTGAAGTGATATACAATAGCTCCTGGTCTATAATCCTGATATACATACCCACCCTTCCTTTTCTATTGTGCTACAAGTGTCAAGTACTTCTCTTTTATAACCATCAAGCCGGTTGGGAATTCAATATTTTCATCATCTGTAATAGGTTCGAGAATGGTTTGTTTCCCCTCTAAGCAATGTGCCAACCAATAGTAAGAACCCCATTGATTATTTTTTGGGGAAACCACTGCATAGATAGGACTTGTGAAAGGAAATAGATCGAGTTAACAATACAATTTGTAAATAAGGTCTTGCATTTCTAATTTCTACATAAATTAAATCCTACATAGGTCGAGTAAACAGTACATAAATGTATTTTCTAATTTAGGTACTACTCATGTTCCTACTTGTCTGAGATCCGATATGTGATCATAGTCTACAGAAATATGTGTCTGATCATCTTCCAAATGGTCTATTTCATTAACCCCATTGAAATTGGTGCCAAGTGTCACTCGATCCCATGTATCAATGGTATTTGTATCCTGACAATCATCCCATTCATCGATGCTATAGGAAATACAAAAGAAAGCCTTCAATGTTGTCCAAATTTGTAGGGCCGAGTTGTCTGAGCTTCTAATTGAATGAAATTGTTGATTTCCATGCACTGTGTTCACCCGATGTGTTTGTGATCGGTCCACATTTGTCACCTCCCAGAATATTATTTGCACTAAGTGTTTCCTTGTTGCTTGTTCTCCGATGAAAAATGTACACCATTCGACTATAGATGCAGTGTCTGGAAGGCAAGCACCTGTAAACTTCATATCTTCCCTTTGAAGGGCAGTGTTAATGCATGCACCAGCACCATCGTGCTCTCCTTTTCCATGACCAGTTTCAAAGTAGTTCCATACAAGTGGCACCTTGTATTTTATGTGGAACAAACACGACCATTCAAATACATGTGCATTCTTGAACTGTCCAACACAACCATTTGACCAAATGAAATGATGATAAAATGGTATATCCACAGCTATCACATGATCAAAGAATAATTTAAAGCAATGTTGCACGTAATGGATGTCATGGGTCCATTTGTCACTTATGTATAAGTGACTTTCTTTCAGTATAACACATTTCTCTTCATTGCTATCTTGCCCATGTTGATACGTGATATGAACCATTATACTCACTTCCTTTGAGTGATAGTATTGAATTTGAATTTCATTTTGTGGTTGTAGGGTGTAATTTTTCGCAAATTCAACCACTGATAGTATTGTTTCAAGAGGGAAGGTGTCTCAGCATATTTTGAATTGCTCATCTTTCCACCGTGCCATATCGACATGTTGAATGTACTGTTGGATCTTTCCATGAAACTCTGGAATAAAATCACATACTCACACCTCGTACATGAATATTAATATGTCAATAAACCACATAAAAAAATGTGTACATGAATATTAATATGTCAATATTCAACAATTTACATGTGAAGTCACCAATTTAATCTTCCTTCTTTCTTTCCCATCATGTAGCTGATATGTCTCATACTCATAGTTCTTCTTCTCGACAATTGCATTCCCAAATGCTTGATCTTCCCTTTCATGGATGCAATCAAACCATAATGATATCCCACCACAAATGTTGCAAGAACCATCTACACATTGTTTTAAGTAATGTGTTTTCCCATCTTGCCTCAGAAACATTATTCTATAGATGAAATCTCTAGATGACATTGGCGGTACTGTACTTGAGCATTCCTGCACATGCTTAGGATGCAAAAAACGACGTATATGTGCAAATGTATGGTAATATAGGTCAAACTCTATGTGGTATCTACAAAAACAAGTGTTCCGGATGGTATTTATTCTAACATACTGTTCAAGGAGAATGTTGGTAAGCCGACTGGAACGATAGCCAACTTAGTCGATTAGCCGACTAAGTTGATTAGCCGACCAATTAGAGATTAGCTCAGCCACATAAGGTCGTGTCGCTTGACCGAACTGACAAGTAGTTATTTGTAACTGTTTTGTAATTCATACATATTAGGTTGTTGAGCCAGATGAGAACTTGGTTCAGTTCTATGTATTGTATGGACCCTTTCATTATAATATAATCTGTTATTCTACCTACTTGTTCTTATCTCTTGTTTCTATTATGTATGTATTCTTTTAATGTGTATTATTGCTAACCCTATGTGATCTGTGAAATTACAACACATACCAAGGCTTGCATTTTTCAAAAGATCTTTTCTCGAGCCTTAGCTCCACGTGGGAAACTTTAAACATCTCGAATAGTTGAGTTTGTGTCATGTCAAGATAATGTTTAACATCAGGTTCATTGTTTCTCGAACCCCTACAATGTTCTAACACATCCTTCGTGTTAGAAGAAGGCCTACTGTTATCATGCCAAAATGTTTGCACTAGGCCCTTCACTGCTTCGACTAAGTTCATGTCTTTGTGGGGCAACCTACCACTAAATGCCCATAATGTTTCAATTTGTCCCTCTACATCAAGGTTGTCTCTTCTTACTGAATATTTTTTAAGTGTCTTTGGATGTAAAGGCACAATTTGTGATGTGCATTTAAGTAAACGACATTGTCTTGTGGATCTACATACAATTGATTCAGCCAATACACGACGAGCCACATTCCAGTCTTGTGAACGCTTTTTTTTACCAATCAATGTGAATGCAGCAACAAGAGATTTAACAATGTGATTACTTGATTCGATAATCTTCATTGTTGTTATGCCTAAATTTCTTCTAACAGTTGCCATATTTCTATATTTAAGCAAAGATAAAAACAATTGGCATTTACCAGCTTCATATTTGTTATC
>LPNX010060475.1:349768-359768 GCA_001517045.1 Pseudotsuga menziesii | reverse complement strand
TGCATTATATCGCATATGCGATATGAATAAGCTATAATGCATAAGCGTTATAGCTTATTCATATTGCATATATGTTATACCACATATGCGATATGAATAAGCTATAACGCATATGCATTATTTTAAAATTAAAAAAATCGGTGGGAATAAGGTTTGGCATTATGTTTAGAAATAGCTTCAGACTATCGAACCTATTGGCTAGGACAAATAAACCAAGGCTATCACTTGTCTTTTTCAACTCTATCAATATGCTTAGTTTAGATGGCGTGTTTTGCTATGACATACACTATATTTTTTATTAAAATCTAGAATATTGTAGAGTACATTCTTACGATTCTAAATATGTATTTTTTTCCTTGAAAACTATGTTTTATTTATTTATAATTATTTTTCTAAATGACACACGTCAGTTTTCGAAAATAGATACATCGATTGTTTGTTATATAACTTTTGATTTCCATCACCATTTCCCAATAAAACTATATGTTGCACTAGATGAGATCAAGCTCTATGATATTATATTTAGAAATCAAGGATTTCATTAATTTTTGCTCCTAAAGTGTTTCACCTGCACATAACATTTTTAATTTCAATCTTTTGTGACTTCAATAATTAATAATAATAATAAAATAATTCATGAATTTTTTTGAATAAATAGTGTTGCACTATGCCCATATTTCCTTCATATGTCTGCAATATTTTATCCCAAATTGACATCATTTACCTCATATATTGCTGCACCCGCACAAACATATATGTTAAGATGTGCTGAAAATTTGAAAACCCAATTTCATGGAAAGTAATTTTATAATCATTTACACACATTTTCTCTGCATAAATGATATATATTATGAAAGCTGATTCAATTACCTATCTTTTCTCTTTTTACTTCATCTTCAAATATTTTAGGGAAGTACCCCTAATTGTCACCTAAAGTCAGAGTTTCCTGTTTATTCCAGTAGTATGTGGCATCTAAAGTATCTTTAAAGGAGTCCATGATTGTGGATCATCCCATAATGCATATTGTTTTGTAAAATAGGTTTATTGCATAATAGGAAAAGTCACGTTCCTTGTGCAATACTTCTCACTTAGTAATTTTTTTATATAAAAATTTATTAGTTATGTCATATATATGGTCGTTTCATTTAGTAATATTTTTATATGAAAAGTTGTTAATTGTGTCATATATGGTTTTTTTAATTAAAAAAACATGAGGGTAAACTCATTTCTTTTGTATATTTATCTCAAACAATTCCCAATGGAAGATATCCCGCACTTGGAGGAAGGATTATCTAGTTGTTTTGAAGATAAGAAAATATTGTATGAAACAACAAATACATGTAGTAATGTTTTTGTAAGTGGGTTTTCATTGTTTTCCTTATCCACTTTTTCATTTCTAGTATCTAAATCATTTTCATATGCTTCTTTGTTTTCTATGAATACTTTCATTTAGTATAATTTATTTTAACTTTATGTAATTTGTAAAACTTGTTGTTTGGCATAGTCATTTCAAATCTTTGATGACTATATGGGTACAAATGTGAGTAATAGAATATATTTTTTTAACCTAAGACTAATTTTATTGCCATTGTAAATTTATTGATCTCATTTATTTCACAAAAAAAGACGTGTTAAATCTTAGAAGTGTCAACTCGAACATTACTAAGTGCACCAGTAAGTCCTAATTGTGGTTTACTATATCTTTCTCCAAGTTCTATTTTTGTTTTTTTGCAAGAAAGACAATCATAATGTTATTAATATTTCTTCTAACTCATCAATTTTCTTCATTATTCCTATACTTTTGTTTCGTCTAATTTTATGAGATAACAAATTTATGGTCTATGTTTATGGTGATGATGACGACGATTAATGTCTACTGAGACCAAGTTTGGCCTAGTAGACCTTAAGAAGGATAATACTTAGTTTATTTTAAAATCTTGTTCCTTTGCTCAAAAAGCTTGCCAAGAATCTTTCCAAGCTCAGTATAGTTTTTGCAAGTTAGGAGGTTATAAAGTTCATTTTATAACCTTATGGCCTATATTATTTTCTAATGTTTTCTTGTACACTTTACAAATATAGCTACCACTAGCACTATTATTTCGACTTTGTTTCAATTTTTTCTTTTGTATCAATATATATTTGTTTTTATTTTTATTTGATAAATATAACATGTTTTAAAAAAAACATACTTACATATTATAAAAAAAATAAAATAAAAACCTCTATAATTTGTTTTTTTGGAACTCTTTATTTCCATCGCTAATTATCTAATTATTTGTTCCCTTTGAGTTTTCTCCCTTCAAAGAATTTCCTTTTTAGTGATTGGATGAACTTCTCTTTTTCCAATTCCTTTCCCCATAGTTCTCGAATAATACTAGAATTTGGACTTTTAAAAAAAAAAAATATATATATATATATATATATTTTTTTTTTATGGATACTCATTTCTTCAATACATATATTATATGATCATTGTCACAAAAGTTTCTCCTTCACAAAAATGTTCACAAACTTGTTTGAAATTTATTTTTTTCAAAAAATATCTTGGGATTTACACTAATAGACGTTTGTTCATTTTCCATTGGTTCATATATAGTATGTACGTGTCCCATTTTTTTATTTAACTATGTCAAATCAATTTTCTATTCAAAAAGAAGGTGTTGAAGTTGTGGTCTTTTACATTTTAGAAGACCATAAGTGGATTTAGATGTTTAATATCCTAATTAAAAACTCACCAACAAATCATCCACGTCATCCACGGTCAATATATTACCTTGTTTATCTGGCAATGCTAAGTGTATCATGTAACCTTGTCAATCTACTATTTTTGGCACCATCTTGACTATATAATGAATAGTATATTGATGGATTAATATAATGGAAAAGAATTCATTATGCAATGTTTATTACATAATATGTCATAAAAATTGATTATATTTTAATTCTCAAAAAATTTGAAAACAACTCTCACCGTACATACTTTCAAATATATGAACTTGGATTCCTTTGTTTTCTTTAAGGTTAAAGGAACCGTGAATCATTATTTTCCATAGTAATGACTCAAAATGTTTGGTGAATGGGTTTTCATCAGCAACAATATCTAATGTGTATAATTTACAGACAAGTTTGATTTGAAATCCAAGTATATTTCCCCTCAAGTTTTCAACCAAACTATTAGTGTTTTTAGCCAATTCAATGCATAATGTATGAAAAAAAAATGTTACCCACAAGCCTCTATCATGTGATGTTATCTCAATCAATGTCGATGAATTGATATAGACATTCTTTTCAAATAAATTTCTAGATCACTAAGATTATGCATTTCTATTATTAAATAGATATTTAATTTAAGTTGATAAAATGTAATTGCTTTTTTATTTTGTTTGTTCAAACAAGTCCTAAAATATGATATTATAACTTTATTAATTTCTATTTATATGTACTTAAAATCAAGTAACACTTGCAATGCATTAAACAAGCGATCTCCTACATCATATGAAAAGTTATGTAAAAGAACCAAGCCACCCTTCTAATATCGAGTAGGATAAACAACAACCAAAACGCTTTGCGTTTCCGGCCGATTTTTATCAAAATTTGTCAAATTTTTGGTGGGAAAATATTATTATTATCATTTTGTAACTTCATCATTTTTATTTGACATATCTAAAGTAAATCCCTCATTTTAAAACCATCCAAATAGTTAAAATTGCGATTTAAACCTTCTAAATTATGATTTAAACCAAAATTTATTTGTCGAATTCCTACGGATTCTGGCAAGTTGGGGACGTTTTGGTTAACGCATATACTGCTGCTCCTTATAATATAGTGTTGATGTCTATTTCCAAGTCTACAATATTTGTTTACATTTTGTCTCTTCTTCTCAATCCATTAATGTTTTCTTTGTAACGCTTCATTATACTTGGTGTTATCTAAAAAACATTATACATGTGTTTTAATGGCAAACTATTAGCAAATAGTATATAAGATTTCATAACAATAAGGACATGATACCAAAAAAGACTTACTTGTTTTACACAAAATTAAAATAAATGCAAGGTAGTGTGAAGCAAAAGACCAACATTTACATTTTTGTGCAAGTGTGAACATGTAGTTGTTCAATGCTATAATATTTTTCTTTCAACTATTGAATTTCTCTTAGAATACTTCTAGTGCTTTGTCTAAAGTGAAAGAAAAAAAAACACAACAATGAGTCAAGCATGGAAATCAGATAATTATAATTAGCTCTTTAATATAATGATAAAAATAACTATTTTTTGATTTGTTAGATATGCTAGCAACAACCATATTAATAATATTAATATGTTTAAAATTCGTTGAGAGGTATATATTCGACACATTGAGATCTATAATAAATTATTAATACATATTTTTAGATTGCATTGAGCTTATCATCATGGCAACACGTTATCTAACTTATTGTTCTCATGATGCTACACTGCGATATGGAAAGCTTATTGGGCAGTGCATGGTTTCACTACAATGAAGGTCGATTTGTCAAGCTAAGAGATGGATTCAATGGAGTACAACTACACGTTCAACTAATAGTTTCTTATTACCACTTCATCTAAATTTAATTTAATAGTTGTATCACTATTGGAGTTAACATAATAGTTATCCAATAGTTAATATAATACTTATCCAATATAACTGCGATTAGATAGAGTTGAATTTAAGTTAATAGTTGTACCTAATAGTTAATTTAAAAATTAATATATTAGGAAGTGTAATTCAATTAAAAGTCATGATTGGAGTTGAAGTTAAGCTTTAAATAGTTGTATCATCAATGGAATTAAGCTCGTAGTTGTATCTAATAATTGAATAATTGTATCTAATAATCGAGCCCATATAATTTGGATAGTACACTTGTCTCATTCTCATCCATAGATGAAAAAGCATAGATAGTAGTCCACCCCGAAATTCTAAGATATAGCAGTGTAACTAACAATTCATGGCATATAACTAAAAAGAAATAAATAAAAAATATACGATGATTGATAAATAGATAATAGTAATTGATAAATGAATACATAAATAACAAATAATTTCATGGTACTTATAACCAATCCCAAATTAAGTGCTTGTATGGTTCTGTCAAATCTAAGAAAATAGAAAACTAAGGCTGTACTAGGATTAAATTCCCTCAACTTTAATAATCAATTTAACATTTAACATTGATGGTGTATATTGCTGCATATTGGAATAAATCTAGGACAAACCGTCATGTAAATGAACGTCGGGAAGTAACTAAAATTTTCGTAATATGGTGATAGGAAATAACTTGAATTTATTTTTTGATATGATGATATGACAGTTTGTGGACTACCTAATACTATTATTCCATATTTTGTATACTACCTAAGACTGTTGTTCCATATTTCGTAAATCACTCAATGATTATGGTTCCAAATTCAATGATAACTCTTGTCTTTTCTCAATAATAAATGATGGTATCCACTCAAAACTTTAGTTCAAAGATTGGTCAAGTTGGATGTGGATCAATTTTATTTTCTAAGTTGGTGGAAGGAGATTTCTCTCCAAAGGAGTTCATTCGGTCTTCAATGAGGAAATTCTAAGATTGTGAATGAATGTATATAATTCAATTTTTTTAATTTGTCTATACTGGCATTTGACACTCAAAATAAAAAATTGTATGTTGTGTAGTAAAATTCATCTAAGAGGTTACACATGGTAAATAGGTCGATCTTCTTTCTAGAGTCCATCATAAAAACTTGGTATCTTTACGAGGCTATTGTAATGAGTGCATGGAGATTATGCTAATTTATGAACACATGTTTGGAGGTTTCCTAAGTGAATGCATTTATGGTAAATATATTGCTTGGTTTGATTGAGTTGCTGAATATTAATACCAATACTGAATATCCCATAAAATATTCTTAACTCTTAGTGTATTTTAATATCAAAATACAAAAGTTGCCACAACTACTTAATGTAAGTTTATAGCAAATAATATCTTTAAACTAGTGTATGTGAGGTTTTCCTATGAGAAATTTCTTGAATATTTGCACTGAATTGGAATGAGGATTTCTTGATATAGGGGCAGAGGCTTCAAAGAATCCTTTACCGTTGACAGATTACTCAAGGATGTGATGAGGGTCGGCTCTGTTTTGAACAGAGCGCTGATGTTTTGGAGGGACATGTAAAGGGGTTGAGCTTGATACATGGTATAGGTATCGCATTCTTTCTTAACGTCGCTGCAGAGGTACCTTGAAAAGATAGCGTGATAATTGTTGCAATATTCATTGAAATCATCCGAATACGATTACTTCGGAAGCTGTAAATAACCTATTATTGAACACATGTATACTTCCTGGGAATTGAATTAACCAAATGTTGATGATAATAGAAACAAAAACGGGTCTCATCTCCCTATAGAGTATTTCAAGAAGGAAGTGATTAAAGAAAGTAATTTATGGGATTTGGGTATGATGGCATATTACCTAAACATGCCCAACTATGAGATGTAAGAGTTTGGAGGATTTTATTAGGAGTTAGAACAATTTTATTAGGAGTTTGACTCTTACATGACTGCACATTAGCTAAACTCTTATATGCCAAATGCAGTTGGACTAAGACTTAAGTGATTAGAGTTGAATTTTATCTAATAGTTGTAGAATCATTGGAGTTAAGCTAATCATTGTATCTTATAGTTAAGCTAATAGTTATCGAATATAATTATTATTACAATTGAAGTTAAGCTAATAGTTCTAGAATCACTGGACTTAAGCTCGTAGTTGTATCTAATAATCGAATAGTTGAAGATTAATTTTATTTTTTACAACTATCACTAACTATACTTATAACATGTTAATTAAGCTATTTTTTATTTTTTTTGAAATTATTAATTATGAATTTTTTACGACGCCCATAGAATCAATCTCGACAGTACACTTGTCTCATTCTCGTTTAATCTTGGATGACGCCCATGGGATCAACCTGAATAGTACACTTTTCGCATTCTCATCCATAGATGAAAAAACATAGATGGTAGTCCACCCTAAAATTCTAAGATATATATGCCTATCGACATAAAAATAAGCACATAATATAATGGTATTTGTTGTTATATACACTATAAATGAACCAAGTCAATTATGGGTTGAATATCAAATCCACATGCGATTTTGATAAACACCCTATTTGCAATTATCCTTCTAAGATGACAATTGGTTAATGGAGAATGCATTAGAAGGTGAACCAACATGGGATCTAAATTCTTGGTTTCAATGTCAAATTGCAGTGCTTTCTCTAGACAAAAAAAATGGATTTGTTTCCAAAGTTTTGATTTCCTACAAACTTAGGATTCATTCTTTGTTGATGAATCTTTACATTTTCAAGTTAAATTGAGACTATCTTTTAATATGATTCAAAAAAACTGAAAATATTCATGTTCTTGGTTTTGACAACCGAAAAATATTTTTTTTCTCGGTTTCTTTAAAATTTCAATTCAAATTAAAAACCTATATCTTAACCATTATAATTACATTAAATATATAATAATTTGATTTTCAATGTTGATGTATTTGTAACTTCGGAATGTATTCATCCATATTTATTATGTATTGTAACCCGATGTTTATTCCTGGATGTATTTGAGTCATGTCATGCCCCGATGTTCCGATCGGGAAGTTTCTATAATGTGAAAGTCATGTTAAGTCATTATGGGTAACCCTCCTATTTGTTAAGGGTTAAAGTCCCCACAGTTGTGGGGCCCTTGGGTTATTAGACTATCCTAGTGAAGTTTACCCTAGGTGAGTCATTGTAAGTTGGGGCAATAGTCCCCACCATTGTGTTACCCTCCTATTGGTCAGAGGAGGAAAAGTCCCCACAAGTGGTGGGGCACTAGGGTTATTAGATACTCCTAGAGATGTCGGCTCTAGTAAGTAATTCTTAAGTGAGGCCGACATGTTGGAGTGTACTTCAAGTGAACGGAAGAATATAAATAGAGAGTGAGAGCCTCTCTATTTATCACTTGCAACACATCACTCACTCACTCAAGTGTGGCGCATTAGTGAGGAAGGAAATACACTGGGACTAGACAAGAAGAAGACTACTGCTGTCGAAAGTGCATCTTACTGTTTTGGGATTTTACTGTTTTGGTGCTGATTCTATCTATGAGGAAGTTGCAGGTTTTTCTCCTTTATGGTTTCCCTAAGAAAAACTCTTTGTGTCTGTTGTCTCTTGTGATGTGCTTATGTTTTATTGCTGTGCTTGTTATTCTCTCAGTGAAAAGATCCTAAGACCATAATGCTAGCTTATATGATGAAAAACTAATATGGTATCAGAGCTAACCTGAGAAGAAGACATTGTGCAGCTACAGAAGCTAGGGCTTCTTACCTTTTAGGTCCCTCTCACCAATCTATCAGCAAAAGTATGCTAGGATGACTCTCCATTGAAGGGTGCATCTTTCTGTTGAAGCAAAATTTGATTCCAAGCATTTTCAGTTTTCAATATGGAAATTAGGGATTTCTACAGAAGAGGAATTTTTGAGTGAGACCAGCACAAGATTTTTCTCCTCATCAAAGCCGAAGTTTAAAGACCTGGATCAAGAAATTTGGTTGGGTGAAACTACAGGAAAGTCAAACCCTAGTTTTACCCCGAGCTAGGAAAAACCCTAAATAGTAAAATTGATAAGTTTTGGTACAGTCGCTATATTTCAAGGTTGGTGACATCTCAGAAGCTAAAAATTGCAGGGACCGAAGATAAAATCCTGATGAACACCATGTGCAAAATGGAGCCACATATACGCTATATTATGGGATATATGATCCCTCTTAGTTAGGGTTCCAGCCTCTTCCAGAATTCATCCCTAAACAGGAAACCTGGGGAGAATTACAATATCTTGGGATACAGAGGTCCAAATGGAATTCCTGAATATTTTCCAGAAATTTAATGGAATTTTCTTTTGGTGTTCCAAATTTCAGACTCAGAAGATGAACCAGTGACATGTGGCATTCCGGACAACTTTGCTTTTCTGAACAGTCCTATAACAGGTCACCTTGGGAAAAGGATCATAAATCCCAAATGGTGAAACAAATTCTGATGAAACCTATAGTGTTGGATCCGAGACATGCAAGGTTACCTCAGTGAGAAATTTTAGACACAGAGGATCATTAATTTCGAAGATATCACAGAAACAGTAAAAGGCATTTCTGTAGAAGAAATTGGAAAATTAGGGCTTCCTAGCCCGGGAGCTTCCCTCCACTGTTTTTAGAAAAGGAGTACACTGGACAAATCCATTTGAAGAGATATATCTATATATCCAATCATATCTAAAATATTCCAATTTTTGAAATTTAGGGTTTCTGTGACAAACCCTAGATCAGCCAGCTCCAGAACCAGGACGGACACCTCAAATCGATAAGATCAAATCCTTCGCTATTTTCATTTGAAGTTCTCATTTCAAAGTGATCTATCACATCAGATTCATGAAGCTCACAACTTCCAAGCATAAAAGTATATGATCTCTCTGAAGAAAATTAATTGGACACCTACATGAGTAGAGAGGTTACGGTTTCAGAGGGAGATGAGGCTAGAAGCCTTACACAAGAAGAACTTGGTCAAGGCCAAGAAGATCATGATTGATTCAGTCTTCCTTAAAGACACCAAAGATGTTTGATTCCTTGACCAAGATATTTGAAGGGAAGAAAAAAAATCAGAATATGACCTTAAGAAACTAGTTGAAGAATGTGAAGATCCAGAATGAAGAGACCATGCAGTCATAAGAGTCTCTCAAATCAAGAACAACTTGAAGTGGCAAAAGAAGAAGTGAAGAATGCAGAAGTGGTGATGGCCACCTTGAATGGGATCCCAAGATCATGTGATTCATTCATGCGAGGAATGTGTGCGAGAAGGAATTGATGACTTTCAGCAGACTTTAGGAAGAAGAAGAAGCTCTACCCATAAGAAGAGAAGAGAAGATGGAAACAACTAAAGATCAAGCTCTCACCTTCCAAATAAG